>VDFB02075321.1:415781530-415954032 GCA_007258455.2 Sequoia sempervirens | reverse complement strand
AATATATATATATTTTTAAATTTTGCTTCTTCGTCGAAATTTCGACGATAACAGCCGACGAATCAACAGAAAGCCTCGACGAAGTTTCTATAGCTGTGATGACTATTTCGTCGAACATTCGACGAACTTCTAGTGTTCTTCCGACGCTACTACTTGCCTATTTCGTTGCATATTCGACGAAATTTTGGTGTTCTTTCGACGCTACTAATTTTGTATTTTGTCGCTATTTCAACGAAATTTCCATGTTTCCACGCTAAATGTTTGCCCATTTCGTCGAGCCGACGACAAACTTCTGGTGCAGTTCGTCGGTGGATAAACAAAGTTTTCGTCGATATTCTGACAAAATACCGACGTATGTCACGATGCTGCCGACCGACGATTCTTCGCCGTTATTTCGACGTTTAATTTTTCGTCGGCCTTGCGATGAAAAAATAGTGACGAAATTTTTTTCGCCATTGCGTCGCTCTTCCGACAGAGATTTGTCGAACGACCGACGAACGACCGTCGGAAAATGGTGTCAAATCCTGTAGTGTGTAATTACAAATGTGTAACATAATTGTAACTAAGGTAAAAATCTAGGTTAGTATGAAATAAAATGCATAAAACAAACCCTAGCTAAACAATGAAGCACAAAGGAGGAAATTAGCATAAAAGAAATGAACAATTTCACCAAACAACCTTCATGCCCTCCATGATTAACCTTCATTCCCTTCTCCATTTGTTGTAAAATGATATTTTCCCTTTTATTTTAAGGAGAAACAAAGACCTATGACAAAGACTCAAGCAAATATTGAAGGATTTGACTCAAAATTGCAAGTGTACTAAAAAATTGCAAGCATGAAGTTTGAATGTGCAAGCATGACATATGAATGTGCAAGCATGATCTCTGTCAAATGAGGTTGAAATTGCTTTTTTATAGAAAAGTCAATTTTGGATGAATGACCAAGATTATCAGTTGACAAATGCCCTAAGATGAAAGGCTAAGATTGCACGTGACAACTAGCAATTAGGGTTAGGGGAAAGTTTAAAATGAAGGGCTGAGATTTGATTTTAGGAAAATCAAATCAAAGGTCAAGAATGCATGTGACAAGAAGATATTGGGCACAAAAAATAAAGTTGTTGGAGAATCAAATAAGAATTTAAAATTATTTCATTCAAGAGGTGATGTTGACCTTTTGAATTAAAAATTAATTTAATTCAAGAGTGGTGGGGTCATGTGACAATAAATAATTATTTCAAATTATTTACTTGGTGGGAAAGTAGAAAGTGGAGAATTTAAATAAACGACTTTATTTAAAATTAGAAGAAAAATCAATAAGATAATTAAATAACTAATAATAATTATTTAATTATGGAGAAAATGGACAAGGTGGACAATAATTAAATAAATCATAGGAATTTATTAAATTATAAGAAGACAAGGAATTAATGACGTATTTAAATAAATAAATAAAGTTTATTTATTTAAATAATCAGGAGGAAATAGTAGACAAATAATAATTAAATAAATTTAGGAATTTATTTAATTATAGAGAGACATAAGAAATTAGCGATATATTTAAATAAAATGAATGTAATTTATTTATTTAAATAGTCAGGAGGACTAAAAGATATGAATTAATTAAATAATTGAGAATTATTTAATTAATAGTTGAATTTGGACTATAAGACATAATTTAAATATTTTAATTATGTTGAGAGGAAATATGGGGAAAAATAAAGTTTGCAAGTCTGAGTCAATTTTATGTGTCTACATTTTGCCCCTCTTCATCATGATACAATTTATCGCATTGTGACAAAAAAAATTTGGTTTAGGATATGCTTCATCAGAAGGATGATGAGGAGGTAGTGGTATGCCCCCTCAAGAGGACATGCAGGTTCAGAGAACATGAGTGTGCTCTCGAAATGGATGAGAAGACTAGAGGATGAAGGAATAGAAGAAATGTTAGCATGAAGGAGATGGATGGTAGCGTGGAAAAGACAAGGGAGATGGAATGTTCTATGGGAAAAAAATCTTCAATATTTTTTCAAAGTACAAATAGGTGTTGCTTTAATCATCATTGGGTGGATTATTGTAATGGCCAACAAACACCATGATATGACATAAATCAATGGTGTGCACAGTCGCACCATCACATAGAACAAGCAGTCACAGAAAATGATGATTATGACTCATACGAGGAACTCAGTTGCCCTAGTCTTTTTGTCACAACTAACCACAAACAAGAAATACAAGCCATAAAACATTGTTGCTCCTCTAAATCCTATGTAGGACATCCTCGAGGAACTAGTAGCATGACAGTTTGGAAAGATAAGACAATCATAATAATATATTGTTACTCCTCTAAATCCTGTTGTCAGGACATCCTTGAGGAAGTAGTAGCATGACGAAAAATCAAATGACAAGTGTGACAAGATTAAAGATAGTGTTTGCCAATTATGTTCAAATGTCAAGTGTATTGATGCTAAGATGCCAAGTTTGACGAAGCCTAGGTTTATGTTGAGCAAGCTAATGTGTGACGGATGTCAGGTAATGCCAAATTCACGGACACATCCTGAATGATGTCAATGCCGAGAGGATCGATCCTTAAATGTTAAGAGAATTCCTCAAAATGCCAGATGACAGTGTTGATGCTTAGGAAAGAAATGTCCTAAAGCATAAATAAATGACATGGGTGGTTCTGTAGAAAGACGTATTTGAAGCATAACCAAGAGTTGACAGGTTGACTTGTTATGATAGTTTGACCAAGGTTGACTAGATGACTGAATTGACCGCATGCTGGTGTTGACATACCAATTTAGTTGAAAAGCTGATTAAATGATTGCCAAAGTTTGTTTAAGAGTTGCCTAATTTAGGACATTCGTGAGAAAAGGACAATTGACTCAACAGACCCTAAGGGACTGAACCTAGGGGGCCTCAGGGACACATCAATGATGGCCTTGCCTACGTCATACACTCAAAGACCACGTAGTTCGAAAGAGATAGGACGTGAGTGTCCATTTATTGAAGACTAATTGACATGTTTTGACTTGACTCAATGAACCCTAAGGGACTAGACCTAGGGGGCCTTGGGGGCTCATCAATGATGGCCTTGACTATGTAGCAAACACACAAAGATCTCGTGGTTTGACTGTTCTAACTATGACCTGACTTTGACTGATTGGGACTTTGTTTTTGTGATTTTTGCAAGTTATTTGGATGTTTTTGTGTTTTTCAAAAATTTTGTTTTTTTGTTTTTTTTCAATCTTTTTAGGACATTTTCTGATTTTTATGAATTTTTTAAGAACATTTTATGATTTTTACATATTTTTTCAAGACATTTTATGATTTTTATGGGACCATGTGTGCGACCCACTACAATCAAGTGATAAGGTTGTTTCCCCCAATCAGGTCTAGGACTAGCCAGGTTGAGTAAGATGGAAAAGGACGTGCTCAGGATGAAAGGTGGAGGATATGCGAGACATGATGTCAACCGTTGTCAACCATGGAAAGAAATAACAGAACTATATGATGAATGTCATGAGGGTGTCAAAAGATTGAGAATTTATTATGGACTAAGGTAGATGGAGTGACAGTAGATGGCAAAGAAAATATTGTCTACGCATGGCGCCTATTTTCTAGGTTTTCACCATGGTACTTATCCAAAGTGCCATCGAAGCGGTTTTCACTATTGGATGAATTATTTTTCTTTACTATTTTTGATATTTTCAAAAAAAAAATTGTTTGTATTTTTAAGGTCTTGGCCAAGCTCTCTGAAGCTATGTATAGAACTGATAAGTCACGATGATGCCTTGATCCTGTTCGGGTGACCGTGCTGGATGAAAAGACCTGATATAGACATGGAATGCAAGTGGAAAATATGATGAGTGATATAAATAATAGATGAAAGAGGCTATGGCATTCTCCCTAATGTGCACACTACATGGGAAACGAGGCTTCAGATGACAAGGAGTTTGGGCGACTGATGAGCTATAGTACATCAAGGGGTGATCATCAAAGGTACATTGAAAGACATCACCAAAGGAAGTGAGATGATAAGTGAATATGGATAGATTGAATGGAATGTATGGAATGAGTGAAAGTGATGGAGATGAAGACATTGGACCAACAAGCTCTTTGTTTGACTTTTTGTGCTGATAGATGCCCCCAGTGATTTGTGGTGGAAGAGCTTTCTTGGAGACCAATGCTTTCTGATCTTCAATTTTGATTTTGATTTTTGATTCATCCAGTAGCTTTTTATGTTGGCTAGAGGATGTGTCTTGACATTTTTTGTCAACCCTTAATTAGTCTAATAGCTTTTCGTGTTGGCTAGAGGACTTTTCCTGAGTTTCTTTTCTTTTCAACATGTCTTTTGATTCGTGATTTCCTTTTAAAGGCATTTTCATTCTTGATTCTTGGGATTTTCCTTTGTCCTTTTCTTTAGATATGTCTTGTTGATCCATGTCTATGATGTGGATGGACTGACTGAAATGCTTGGCGGATGAATGGGAGTGACAATGTCAACAATGTTGTCTTTGGGATTGAAATTTTTAGTATTGCTAACATCAAAGGAAGCTTGCACATCCTTATTGACTTGGCAAGATGGCTTAATAGAGGTGACAATAGGGGGACATACCCTAACCTAGGAGAGGTGGTATGGAGGGATGGTCTTTGAATACCCTCAACGAGATCATGATCAAGGAATGTGTTATCATGGACATGGGAGGATTGAGTGGAAGTGGATAGGGAAAAAGTGAATGTGGTATAAGGATCCCAAAAGCTTTCGCTCCAAGAAGGACCATCCTTTTTTGTTCCCTCTGCAATTTTCTTGATGGTAGTGTTAGAAGTTTGAATCTCTTTGGCAGCAATAACATTGTCATTTACCGACAAATTATTCATGCGATATTCTCCACATCCCATATCACAAACTTGGATCTTAGGGTTTGATGGTGTGGTGAATGGAGTGGAGGATTTATTTAATGAGGATGGATCAATGTAATTAGATGGAGTGGTGGTTGAAGTTGAAGCCTCCTGATTGATAGGAACATCGCACTTGACATTCAAAAATGCCCCTTAAGTTGGTGCAATATTGAAAGGGGTCAGGATCACCAATTATGGTAATCTCAGTGCCATTATAGGGGAATTTCAAACATTAGTGATATGTGGAGGGTATGACCTTCAATTTGTGAAGCCAAGGTCGACCAAGGAGGATGTTATAGGGAAATTCGAGATCTAGGACTTGACATGTGGTATCTATGACTGTTGGCCCAACATGAATAGGGAGTGTGATAATGCCCTTAGAAGAATGATCCTCATCATCATCATATGATTTGATTACAATGCTTTTAGTTGCATCTACACATGCATCAAAGAAGCCTAGTGTCTTGACCAGTTTTAAGGAGCATATGTTCAATCATGCTCTGCCATCTACTAGGAGTCATTTGAACTTGTGTTTGTGGATGAAGACTTCAATATGTAATGCATCATTATGAGATGGTTTAGGCAAGGAGTAATATTGGTTTGAAAAGGTGACATGTTGGGAAGTAGTCAAATATTTGACCATAGCTTCAAGGTGGTTGACATCAATGTTGGTAGGAATGGAAGACTCCTTTAAGGCCTTATCAAGGATAGCTTTATGTGTGGGCGAGATGCACAATAGTTCAAGTATGGAAATTTGTGCAGGAGTTTTACCCAATTGGTCAACAAGGTTGAATTGTCCTTTGGGTCACGACTATTTAGCAAAAGGACTAGGTGGTCGCGCCCACAAAAGAATATGAAAATCACGGCAAAACCTATCCAGGGAATTAGACATTCCAGCAGGTGACTAATACCTCTTTGTGGACGTTCATTTACTTGTCAAACCAGGGAACATAAACTTTAAATGGAGTGGCACTATATGTGCACTAAGAACTGGTTTTAGTCATAACCTATTGAAAATAAATACTTGAAAAGAAATTCTATCTATGCTAGAGGAAGGTAATGCAAAGTTTTCTTAACTCAATCATAATCTAACCAAAACAGAAATCGTAATAGCTACAATTGAGAGACAAACTATAAACTAGCCTTATGCTGCAGGAACAAACATAGGGATGGATTCTCAATGCTGTAGGATAAATTCCTGTTGCTACAGTGGAGAAAACTGTGCTTCCTCTGAAATCTGCATAGCCGCAGCAGCCAAGTCATCAAGACTTGGTACTCCCCTTTCATTATGCTCAACTTCCCTTGTCTCAACTTGTTCTTCTTCAAGAATAACAAATGAACTTTGTGCAGCACTCTCAGACACATTCTGAGAAACATCACATTCAGACTCTCTAGATTCTTATGAAATTATAATAACCTCAGGGTGAGGTGAAGCAGGGGATACTTTACATTGTGTTCTTTTGGAAACTCTTCTTGGCAATGTTGCAGCTACAGGGGAAGAAGCTATAGGAGAAGAGCGTTGCCTTTTTTGAGAATGAGGGTTAGATTTTGGGGTTTGTTCTGCCCCAGATGACTCTCTGCCCTTTGTTTTTTCTCTCTCTCCTACTGGCAGCCCTAGTTTGCACCCGGGTAGAGGACTCAGGTGTGAGAGCTGTAGGACCAGGTGCTATAGGAGCAGATGATGCTTGCCCTATTCTCAAAATGTTAGACACCATTTCCTCTTTATTTCTTTTGAGGTTGTGGGGTAAGTGCCCTAGGGGGTTCTAAATGTTGTAGGCTCTTCTAGGCAACAAATTCTTGCCAGGAAAGAGGTGATACATCTCTCAAAGAGAGTGCAATCAACAATTTTATGAGGCCATGGTGAGCAATAGAATTATCTTTCCCCTGTTGAGTTCTGTGGGAACATTGTTCTAAAAATTTTAACAAAAAGTTCATAACATTAACAGCTAATCCATGCCTCATATGACTTAGCAATTTGAAGTGGTAAGAATGCAGATAGGAAAAATGACTTTCACAAGTTAAATACTTGATTATGAAAGTAGTGTATTCTGAGTATGGAGGAGGCAACGACACTTGCTTGCATCCTTGCTTTGAGACCTCCAAAGGTCCATCAGTGGGTATTGAAAATTTTGCCCTTGCAGAGGTAGCATCCGAAGAAAAAATTTCTCCAACAGCTGGGAGCCCAGTTACTTCTACAATTCTTTCCTTAGTTACAACAACTGTTAGACCCCATACAGTAGCCTCCCCTTCAAAAAAGGTTCTCAAAAATTTGCCTGCAGCCTCCTCATTAAAAGCATCTAAACTCAAAAAGTAATTCAACCAACCACAGAGGCTGAATGCTTGGGCTGTTTGAGGATCTTGCATTAACAACTCATGAGCTACAGGCTCATGCCTTACCAGCTGACCACCCATGTTCACAGTTTTTGCCTTAGCTGAACCCAACTCTTTTCTAAAAATCAAAAATTTCTCTGTTCTGATCTGGTTCTTTTTTGTTATGTCGTCACTTTTCTCTTCTTTTCCAAAAATGAACTTTTTTAAACAAGCAGTTTTTGAATGTGATTTTTAATGAAAAACATGCAATGAAAAAGACATGCGATCATATTTGGAAATTACTAGAAAAATAATAAAGAAAGATTATCTGAGCAGTTGTAACAACGGAAAAAGGACAAGTTTTAAAAAAGTGGATTATCCCGCCCCCTACTTAGAGTATGACATGTGTCCTCACATGTACTAAGGAATAGGCAGAAATCGGGTAATAATGACTGATACAGATAGTGCAGTAAATGAATAAAATGAAATAAATCAAAAATGTGATAATCAAAAGATATTGTGTTCCTTTCATTAAATGCTTGTATGTGATGAGAAAGTTGACAGCTTCGGCATGAGATGACAGTTGGGAATGAGATCATAATTAGGGGTGGTGCGGATGAATGACGTGGATGGATGACGTGAATGGACGAGATGAATGGATGGAATGGATGGATGGTACGAAAGATAAAGAAGTGAAATGTGGCGACAAGTGGAAATGAAGAAAAAGGGGTTCCCTTAAAAAGGAAACCTTTATTATGAGTATGCATTACAAAATTATGGAGAAGCTACAGGAGAAAGGCTAAAGCCTTCGGTTGCAGAAGAATTAGTGGCAGGATCCTGAACGAACTGCTGCATGAATTCTTCTTTTGAGATTGGTTTATGGTACAAATAGAGACAGTGTCTATTAACTAATAGCTTGAATCTAATAGGATCAATTGTAACAAATTGCACTGAACCATTAGCAAATATATTCTCAATTTCATACGGGCCCAACCATCTGGTTTGTAATTTGCTTGGACTGTCCTTATATCATAAGTCATAAAGCAGAGCCCAATCTCCTACTTTAAATTTCTTCTCCTTAATGTATTTATCATGCCACCTTATTCTTTGATTTTGTATCATCTTAGTGTGCTGCAGGGTATTCTTTCGGAGCTCATCCAGAGCATTGAGCTGCATGATTCTATCCTTTTGTACATTTGTTAAATCCATGTCCATCTCTAGTGTTGTTCTTAGAGTCTTATGTTCAAACTCTATTGACATCATAGCTATTTTACCATACACCATTTTAAAAGGTGTATATCCTATAACAGTCTTCCAGGTAGTACGGTAGGCCCGTATAGCTTCTGGTAACCTTGTGGCCCAGTCCTTTCTATGCAAATCTACAATTTTAGTCAAAATGGCCTCTATGTCCCTATTTGTGACTTCAACCTGGCCATTGGCCTGGGGGTGATAAGGAGTTGATTTCTTGTGCCGTATATTATATTCATTGACTAAAATTGTGATAAGTGTAGAAGTAAATTGTGCTTATTGATCTGTTACAATTTCCCTAGGGACACCAAACCTAGTAAATATTTACTCATAGAGGAATTCAGCCACTTTATTGTCCCTAGCATGTTTCATAGGCTTAGCCTCTACCCATTTTGTGACATAATCTGTGCATACAAGGATGTAGGACTTACCATTGGAAGGTGGATCAATTGGTCCTACAAAATCCAGTCCCCATTTATCAAAGGGTGCAACTACAACTTGTGGAAATAGAGGCATATTATTAGATCAAGTTGGTCTTCCCATCCTCTGGCATTTGTCACATCTCCTGGTATATTTGGTTGCATCTCTATGCAAAGTTGGCCAATAGTAACCAGTATTTAAAATTTTCATCGCTGTTATTTTGGCAGCAAAATGTCCACCACATGGCTCATCATGGCTGGCATGTAGTATATCATGAGTGTCCTCCTTTGGTACACATCTCCTCATAACTTGATCTGGCCCTGTATAAAACATGCAATCTGCAATCTAAGAAAAGTTAAAACTTTTCTCTACCAATAATCTCTTTTCCTTAGGGGAGAATTGAGGAGGAGTTCTTCCTGTGGCCAGATAATTTGCTATATCAGCATACCATGGGTGAATAACCTTGATTGCAAATAGGTGCTCATCAGGAAATGAGTCTTCAATAATTACAGAGTCATCTTTCCTTTGAAGTATAGAAAGGAAATCAACAACCACATTGGCTTTACTTAGCTTATCCACAATTGTAATGTCAAATTCCTGCATCAGCAATAACCATCTTGCCAATCTCCCAGATATTGCAATTTTGTTCATGAGATACCAGATTGCGACATGATCAGTATGAAGAAATATCTGATAACCGGTGATATAATGCCTGAATTTATTGAGGGCGTAAATGATTGCCAACATTTCTTTTTCTGTAATAGTGTAGTTCAATTCAGCCTCTTGCAGATTTTTGCTTATGTAATAGAGTGCATGTTCTATTGAACCATCCTTCTGTCCTAACATTGTGCTAATGGCATAATCCGATGCATCAGTATGAATATGAAATGGAAGTGACCAATCAGGTCCTTTTAAAATAGGTGCCTGTGTAAGGGCGACTTTTAAGTCAAGGAATGCTTTTTCACATTCCTCTATCTAAGAAAAATCTGCATCTTTCTTCAGCAGACTGTATAAAGGGCCTGCTGTTTGGATGAAGTCCTTGATGAATCTTCTGTAGTATCCAACATAGCCTAGAAAGCTCTGTACCTCTTTTTTCTTGGTAAGAGAGGGTAGCTTAGAGATGACTTCAATCTTAGCAGGATCAACCTGAATTCCTGTAGCATAAATATAGTGACCAAGTACTATTCCCTCCTGCATCATCATGAAGCACTTTTGACTATTTAGTGATAGGTTGTGATCTTCATATCTTTGTAGTACTTTCTCCAAGTTGGCTTGAGCTTCCTTAAATGTTGTACCATAAACAGTAAAGTAATCCATGTATATTTCTATGCAATCATATGAGATGTCTGAGAAGATACTTATGACTGCCCTCTGGTAAGTTGCAGGAGCATTACATAGACCAAAAGGCAAAACTGAATAGGAAAATTTTCCCCAAGGGCATGTAAAAGTAGTCTTTTCTTGATCCTCAGGAGCAATCTTGATTTGATTGTACCCACTGAAGCCATCTAAGAATGAGAAGTACTTTTTCCTAGCTAAATTATCTAGAACTTGATCAATGAATGGAAGAGGAAAGTAATCTTTCTTTGTTGCTAAGTTGAGCTCTCTGTAATCTATACATACCCTCCATTTTCTTCCTTTCTTAGGAACAATGACCAATGGGGAAACCCACTGACTATCAGAGATTGGGTAGATAAAACTAGCTGCTAACATTTTTTGCAATTTTTCTTTAGCAATTTCTCTCAAAACTAGATTAATTCTTCTTTGAGGCTACCTGATAGGTTTGAAGTCACTGTCAATATATATGCAATGTGTACAGAGTTTTGGGTCTAAACCCCTCATATCCCCATAGTCCCATGCAAAAGCTCTTTTGTGGGCTTGCAACATTGTGGCTAGGGAAGTTTGTTGAGACATAGGCAACTTATTATTAATATGCAGATAGTGGCCTGGAGATACTTCTATCTATTTGGTGAGATCATTTATTGAGGTTGCTGATAAAGGTGGTGCCTGTATATCACATAATAGCAAATCATGATGGCTCTTAGGATCCAGTTGCTATAGAAAATATTGTTGAGAACAATTGTCTAAAACAAATGAGCTATTCAAACTAGAACTAAATTGCAAAATGTGTAGAAGCAAGTTATCTTCACTTTGAAGCTGGAAAAATGGATCAGTTCGTAGCATCATTAACTGAGCTAATGAATTGAATTCTTCAGATTCTTCTCATAGATCTAGCCAAACTGGTTGAGACAAATCTAGTAGAGGTTGTGCAGGTGGGTATAAAGCCAATTTCTTTCTTGACTGACCATCAGAAATTGTCATGTCTCCTGAATGACATTTTATAAGGGCATCAGCTGTAGCTAACCAAGGTCTGCCTAGGATAATAGGATATCCTCCTAGGGTTGCCTTAGTGGACAATATGGTGAAATCAGCAAGGTATTCCCAAGATTCAAAAGTGACAATGACATCTTCTATCACTCCATCAGGTGTAACCGTGGAACTATCAGCAAGTTACAAGACAGTTGGTGTAGACCGAATGTTTGGAATATTCAAACACTCTATAGTGTGCTTGGTCATCACATTAATGGCTGCACCAAGGTCAACCAAGACATTTCTTACTACTTGACCATTGATATTTATTTTTACTACATGACTTCCAGGATTAGTATATTTTGGAATGACAACCTTCCCCAACATAATATCGGCTAACTGTCCTAAGACATGGATAGTTTGGGGGTCCTTTTTCTTTCTTCCTTGTTTCTTTAAACAAGCATCTTTAGTGGCTTTTCCATAGACTAGAACATCTTTAATAGCTTGAAAAAGAGGAATTTGGACTTGTACATTCTTTAGCTGCTCCAAAATATCAAAGGTGGGTTCTTTAATGGTCTTGGGTGTAGTAATCTACAATCTCTGAGGAAAAGGTGTAGCCTGAGGCTACAGGATAGGTTATTTAGAGGCAGTAGCTGATATAAGCATATCTTCTGCATGATCAGTAGGTTGTTCAATAGTAGAGTCTAGAATCTCAGTAATTATAGGTGGATGTGGAGCAGGGAGAGTGGTTCCAGACCTAAGATGGATATCATTGATATTCAAGACATAAGCTAGATATTGGTTAGCTTCTGCAGAATACATAGGTTGCTATTGTTGTTGTTGCTTATTATTGGGATTTGGAAATGGTTGAACAGGCATAGGCGTTTGTTTTGGAGGGCCAGTATTTGCTGTAGGTGCTGCAGGAGGAGGCATAAGGGCCTAAGGTTGTGGCTACTGAGACTGCAGGAATCTAAGGGGTTGGTTCTACCATTGCTGAGAACCTCTCCATTGAGGGTTCTGCTGCCAGTTACCTAGAGGTGGAGTCCATTGTCCTTGTGGGTGCTGCCAACCTCCTTGAGGGGGTTACCATTGAGGGCTCTGATAGTTAGGCCAGTATAGTTGAGGAGCATTCCAAGGTGGAGATGGGCCATACGTAGGTTGCCATTGGTTATTATAACTAGAGTAAGGATTACCAAAAGTCAAAGGATCTTGAGGCATACCTTGTCTTGGAGCCCATGGTATCCTTTGTGCAACAAAGAAGACTTGGTCATCATCACCTTCTATCATCTTAAAATTAGTAGGTAACTGTTTAGCCTCCATATTGGCCACCAACTTACATTTGCAGTCACGTTTCTTCTGTCTACAATGTGGACAGAACTCAGCCAGGATTGCCTCAACCTCCTTATGTTTCTTGCGAGCTTGCATGGTATCCAACTGTATAGCCATGTTGTTTATGATGTCTTGCTTGAAATCAGACAACAAATTTGTGATCTCCATCCGGGAAACTCTGCTGGAAGAAGACTTTCCCACTGTAGCTTGATGGCCTCTACCCTTCTTCACATTTGCTTGGAGTAATTGAGACATATCTTCATGATATCATCCCAAGATGCTTGAGTGATTTCACTGCCTCCCATCAGGTCCAAGGCATCTATACAGGTATCATTGATTCCCCTTAGAAAAAGCAATTTCTGAGATTCTTCATTAAGAGTATGGTCTAAATTTTTTTATAGAGAAAATAGGAATCTTGATATATAATCCTCCAAACTTTTATCTTCCTTCTATTGAATTCAGAATATATCATCACCTTTACTGCCACTCTTACAATATCCCTTGTATTTCTTAAGAAATTTTGTTTGCATAGATGCCCAACTATCGACGACACCCCTTCCCAGACTCATGAACCATTTGAGAGCTCCCTCCTTTAAGGTAGAAAAAAATAATTTCAGTTTGTAAGCATCTGAAGTGTAGTCATAACTGCGACAGAGGATATCAAACTCGAACAAGAAGGTCTCTGGGTCTTTTGTAACTAAGCCATAGAACTTGGAAAGTAATGAAGAAGGAATATTCTATAAGTTGTCATTGTTTTGTTGAGGAATAATGGGGAATTCAAAAGCAGGAGGTCGATTCAGTGGATTACATGCCATGTTCACCTGACCAAGTATAGGAGCAAATGGATTTTCTTCAGGTTCTTCATCAAATGGGCCGAATAGCAAGTCAGCACATAGACCTTCAGCAAATGGGTCAATATCTAAGTATCCTTTGTCTTCAAATAGGCTATAAGCTGGTTCAGTTTTCTTAGCAATGAATGGCAGGTTGGGGAGAAATCTTCCCTAAGCGTCTCTCCTTCTATGCATGCAATGAAAATGGATGGTATTTTAAAAGATTTTGAAAATACTTAAAAAACTACTGCTAACAATGACTATAGTAGGTTCTTAGATTGACACCATCCTCAACAACGACGCCAAAAATGGTCACACCCACAAAAGGATCTGAAAATCATGGCAAAACCTATCCTGGGAATTGGACATTCCAACAGGTGACTAATACTTCTTTGTGGACATTCATTTACTTGTCAAACTAGGGAACGTAAACTTTAAATGGAGCGGCACTATATGTGCACTAAGAATCGGTTTCAGTCATAACCTATTGAAAATAAATACTTGGAAAGAAATTCTATCTATGCTACAAGAAGGTAATGCAAAGTTTTCTTAACTCAATCATAATCTAACCAAAGTAGAAATCATAATAGCTACAATTGAGAGACAAACGATAAACTGGCCTTATGTTGCAGGAAGAAACACATGGATGGATTCCCAATGCTAAAGGAATAGTATAAGACTAAGCTTGTGCTGAAACTTCTAAAATGAAATCTAACTTGAATTAACAAAGGATAAACAACTATGCTCCTACAGATACTTACTAAGTGGCCCCCCTTAGCAAGCATCAACTAATTGACACAAAAGATTGTGCTTAGAACTCCATCAACTTTTATTCATAACGTGAAATAATTTACATTGACTGTTCTGCTTCAGAAAACTAACAAAAACTCTGCTTCATATTATAACTCTAACTCTTACATAATCTACTTCTCTATCTATCTATCTCCTTCTCTGTTCACCTGCGTAGGAGGAACACTTATTTCAAATTAAGAGAACAACTAACTAACTAACCCTAACAAAGAAAGACGTGGATATAAAATGTATCCCAAAATCGAGGAACAGACTTCATAAATGAATTTATCCGTTCAACCTGATCCAGAGATAATTTAGCACTCCACTCTTTCTAGATTAAATGTCATTTAAAATCCTTCCCAATAGTTTTGGTCAAAGAGTCTTCGCCAGAGCTTCCTCGAAGTTGTGCAAGAAATGGACTTTACTGCAAGGCCAAGATCGGCTGTGCTTGACTCGATCATACTTTATTCAACAACCTGCAAAACACAAGGTAACATATGCGAAAGAAAAGGCGCATGGCACATACACAATATCTGTTCATTAATCACATATTTAAATCTATTTCATCATTCAAAAACTACATGCATCATACTAGTCATTTGGGAAGTCAAACAGGGTAATAAATATAGACATGTCAACATGATAGGCTACAGGAACATAAAAGTGTATTGCTACAGGATATCCCCCAATAAAAGGTTCAAGAGAGTTAAATAACCATAAACAACAAAAGTAAAGGTATTAAAAGTACACCATGATATCCAAATTATGAGCATATTTTGGGCTCATCACCAGGTAGGTGATCTTACCTCGATGAGTGGTGGCATTACACTCCGGGGTCTTTTTAATGGTGATGGTATTAACATGTTCATCAGCAACTCGGAGGTGATTAATTATAGGTCCACTTGAGTAGTCAAAGGTGGTATGAGTGTAATTGGCTCTATTGTTAGTCTTTTGACTGGATGAAGAGGGATTACCTGAACCATGATCTTGCAGTGGATTTTTGTGAATGGTATGGTTTGAGTTAGAAGAAAATTGTTGACCTTCTATTTCAATGACATGACTTTCAATAAGGTCTTGTATGAGATTTCTCAACTGTCTGCAAAATGAGGTTTTATGTCCTTTTATTTGATGATAATCACATAAGGAATTATCATTCCACCATGATGGTTTGAACTACCCCGGGTCATACAATTTAGGGTCTTGCAATGTTATGATGTTAGATTGGAGGAGTTTCTTGAGGACAACTTCAACTAGTTCTCCCAAGGGGGTGTATGTTCATTTTTTGGGAAATTTTCAGGTTTGTCATTGTTGACGTTGGTCTTGATTGTTTTGAATGGAATTTTTTGTAGGTGTTGGGGTGGTCAAAGGAGTGTTTTGCAATTGAGATCCCCTAAGTGTGATTGTAGGACCCGTTGTATTTATTGCTTTACATCGACAATGCCATCATTGGTAATATGTTTGTTCTTGGCCCAATATTTCTTCTTATCACTAGTTGGGCTTGTGTTTATGTTCTTCCTGGAATATTTAAGTTCACCTTTTGCAATGAGATATTTTTCAAGTTGAACTCCCTTTTCAACAAGGTGTGTGAAGGTAGTGCAACAATGGACTTGCAAGTTGTATTTCAGTGGTCCAACAAGATTTTGAACAAACATGTGTACTTTCTCCTTTTCTGGTATCTCAACGGGACATCGACTTGCTAGACCTCGCCATCTTTGGAAGAATGGAATGAATGTTTCACCAATTTCTTCTTGGGTGGTCTTACATAATGTGGAAATAGTAATGTTAGTGTCAATGTTGTGGGCATAATTTTCCACAAATCTATTAGCGAGTTCATCCCATTATTTTATCCCTTTGGGAAAGAGTGCGAACCAATCAAGTGTAGGACTTGTAAGACTTCTAGGAAAGAGTCATCAAATAAGTGTGTTTGTATGCAACATCTACACAATTGGTTGTAAATCCTCTTATATGCTCAATGGGATTGGTCTTTACTTTATAGTTGGAGAAATTTGGTACCACGTATCTTGGAGGGAATGGTGGCATGTGTAAGCTTGTGTCAAATGGATATGGACATAGATCAAAGGATGTGTGGGTCTTCTTGTTTGATAATTTCACGTCCACTTGTTTTTATAAGGCAACAAGTTAGGTTGTTAGTGCATCTACTATAGGATTGTTGGTGGCATCACACATGCTAGTAATTTGTATCCCATGGGTTCCCATTTTTTGTGATGGTATGTTTTGATTTGGAATGTATTGATGTTGAGCATATTGCACATTTTGAGTTGGGATTTGTTGGTGTTGAGCATTTTGAGTGGGAATTTGTTGTTGTATATGAATATGGGATGTGTACATGGGAATATGTGTCCCACCAGTGTTAAATTGTATTTGAGGAATTTGTTTCCCTTGAATTTTTTGATGACCAAGTGGATTCATGTGTTGTGACACTTGGTTTCCTTTCCCAAATTGATAAATATGGTCATGTGGGAAATTTGTGTTTTTTCCGTTGGTGACCACTAGTGTTGGTATTGACTTGAGTGACTTGTGATGAGGTATTGATGTTGGGCTGAGATCCTTGAATGATAACTCATATTTTGTTTGTACCAAAAGGGTTTGATGAGGTTTTCCCCATAGCATTGGATGAGGACCCAAATGTAAACCCAACAGTTTGTGACACAATTGTCAATATTTGTGGCATTGATTGTGATATGGTTTGCGCTATGGTTGATGTCCCCAAAGCGGATGTTGTGTTGACTATATTAGTTGTGTTTTGAGTTGTTGCACCAATGGAGGTAGTGTTGATTGTGTTTGTGGCATTTTGAGTTGTTGCGCCAATGGAGGTATTGCTAGCATTATGTGGTGGTGTTGAATGAGGTTGAGTAGTTTGTGTGCCATGGTCAGGTGATGCTACTCTCAAGGTATTAACATCAAATCCTCATGGAAATTTAGCTCCTCCATGTAGAAGCATGGATAAATATCGTTTTGAATCTTGTAAGAGCAATTCTTCTCCAAAGGAAGCCACTTCGGGATTTTGGGCAGCAGCCTCCATGTCTTCCATGTACACTTGTCCATTTTCATCTCTACACATGATTTTTTCAAAGGGGTTGTTGCGTGATGAAGATACAATGTTCGTGCCACTAAAAGGATTGTTGGAAGTTGTCCCTATGCTGGTGTTGTTTTGAATGGTGTTTAAGTTCATGCCACTAGGATAGTTGTAAGGATTGTTTCCTTGTCCAAAGGGACCCATTTCTCTTCTCTTTCTTTGTAGTCTAGTCTCAACCATATAAGATTAGCTCAAATAAAGGGGGGATAATGTGAATGATAACCAAGAGAATGATTTGACACTAAATCTATGTTTTGTTGGATTTTTGGTTATAAGGAGAAAATGGTAATGCAACTGTGTTTTTAGTCTTTTTGGAATAAGGAGTGCAATAATGTATGATGCAAGGTGACAATGTTGTCTAAAGAGAAGGTCCAATGCAAAGTGATAGTGAGGACCAAAAGGAATGAAAAATGATGGAAGACTAAAGTATTTTGGGGTATGTCATGTCAGTGCTAGTGCAAGGTACAAGAAAACTCTAAATTTTAATCAACTTTGGGAGATTTTTAGGAAAGGTTGACTAACCATCCAAAGTTTGGCCAATGTCTCAATTTTGATTGTCAAAGGACCTTTTGTAAGATCAAGTGAAATGAAAAAGTGAAAAAGTGAGTTTCCCAAACTAGACTTATGAGCTAGAAATATCTCACATAAAATGAAAAAGATTAAAGGAGTGATTTTTGACTTGGTCCAATGACAATCTACTTTTGGAGGCAATGGTTTCACAAAGTATGGAAAGTTTTCCTATTCTAAAGTCTGAAAAATGAAGACCTAAGAGTTTTTATATGCTAAAAATAATTGTGGATCCTATGATGCAACTAGAATTTTGTAATGGTAAACCTATGGTAAAAGCTAAATGCCAACTAAAAGGTGTAAAAGATGGACAATTTGAGCAAATCTTTTCTGGTTTTTGTATAGAGACCATTGAGAAAAGATGTTTAGAAATAAATTCAAAATGTTTGATTTTAGACTAGGATAGTGATAGTCATTTTCCTAAGTGACATGCAGATGCGGTGTTTCAGATAGCAATTGCGTTGCAGTTTTATCAAATGCATTGTTTTAGATAGTGAATGCGGTTCACTAAGTTAGATGAGTTGTTTTGTGTATCAAATATGTTTCAGTATAGACATATGCATGTTACAAAGTCTTAGTTGTGTTGCAATTTGAACAAGGTCTAGTTTTCTTGCAATTTTGACAAATTTGTGAAGTTGTTTAAGTTTGATTGTGATTTTCTAGATTTATAAAAGGTGTTTTATGTGTTCATTGAATCAACAAACATTTGGAAAAAATTTGATTTTTTCTTGAATTGTTGGAGACAAGCTTATTGAAAACAAGCATAAATCCTATGGATGACAAGGACTATATTCACTAGATTCCCACTTGGATTAACCAGCCACACTTATTCTTAATGGATGAATTAGAAGTTTGGTCATACTGGCTCCCCTCCACGACACTCACTTCTTTGGGTCAGCCAAGCTTCGAGTTCTCATGAATCTCCCATGAGAAACTCTTCATCTCTACTAAGAACTGTGAGTATGTGGGACGGCTTTAGAGGTCCGACCTCTTGCACTAATGAATAGAAAATAATTTTGGCTACTAAAACAAAGGTTCTTAGTGAATACTCAGGGACATGGCACCTCACAAGTGTCCAACAACACACTTAAGGATTTAATCACTCTGCTAGGGGCTCTTATACCTTTAAAAGAAAAGGTAGGTACCTTGTTTCGAGTGACACTGTATGATTAAGGCCTACATACTATGAGGACTTAATGGTTTAGTTTTATCCTTTTATATATTAGCCTGAGCGAAAAACTAGTTGGAGTCGTTCCCTCTTTCAAGGTGGGCCCCTCTAATGGATATACAAAAGTGAAATGAAAACTTTGTTTTTGGTCATCCAAGATCGTACAAAGGCGCGAGGAGAGTGCATAGACAAAGCTTTCATTCCACACTCACAATATTGTTCATTTTAATGCCCAAATCCAAATATGTGGGTGGAAAAGCAACAACCACTAAGTGTTTTTGATTCTCAAGATCACAACAAGGCACAAGAGAAGTGCATACACACTAAGGAGTTATCACTACACCACAAGGCACCTCAAACACTTATTCATTTTAGCCCAACTTATTATGAGACAAGAAAAGTTCTTTTTAGGCCCATGCTATGAGAATGCAAGTAAATTTTTTACCTTGATGAGTGTAGATGCAAGTTGTGTTCATTTTAATCCCATGAGTGTGAATACAATTCATTTTAAACCATGAAATGTGATATGCAAGTTGTAATTGTGGTTGTTTGTTTGTTTGTTACTTTAGAATTGAAAAAAAAAGATTTGTAAAATCAATAACAAAACAAGGGTTAGTATCTCCTTCCAGCTTGTCACATGCTGCCAACAAAAGATCAGTAACCAAAAATCCCTAACCTACTAAAACTTAAAAGAGAAAATTGGGAAATATTGTAAAAAATTGAGAGTAAACCTGCAATAGGCAGATGCATCTCTATACCTATCAAATGTGGCTCAACACAAATGCATTGTTTGGGCTGTTAGATGCGCTGCAACACATCAAATGTGTTTCTGCAAAGGTTGAATACATCTCAATTTTGTGGATGCATTGTTCCTAAATACAGGTGCATCGCGACGCATCAAATGTGGCTTAGAAAATGGCGTTTGCAGTGTTCAGTACTTGTACCTACAAAAATAGCAAAAAGGTCGTACGGAAATTGCAAAATGTGTCCTTGACATTGGGTTCACCAATGTAACTAAGGTAAAAATCTAGGCTAGCATGAAATAAAATGCATAAAACAAACTCTAGTTAAATAATGAAACACAAAGGAGGAAAATAACATAAAAGAAATGAACAATTTCACCAAACAACCTTTATGCTCTCCATGATTAACCTTCATTTCCCTTCTTCATTCGCTGTAAAATGATATTTTCCCTCAAATTTTAAGGAGCAACAAAGACCTATGACAAAGACTCAAGCAAATATTGAAGGATTTGACTCAAAATTGCAAGTGTACTCAGAAATTGCAAGCATGAAGTCTGAATGTGCAAGCATGATCTCTATCAAATGAGGTTGAAATTGCCTTTTTATAGAAAAGTCAATTTTGGATGAATGGCCAGGATTATCAGTTGACAAATGCCCTAAGATGAAAGACTGAGATTGTATGTGACAACTAGCAATTAGGGTTAGGGGAAAGTTTGAAATGAAGGCTGAGATTTGATTTTAGGAAAATCAAATCAAAAGTCAAGAATGCATATGACATGAAGATATTGGGCACAAAAAACGGAGTTGTTGGAGAATCAAATAAAACTTTAAATTATTTGATTCAAGAGGTGATGTTGACCTTTTGAATTAAAAATTAATTTAATTCAAGAGTGGTGGGGTCATGTGACAATAAATAATTATTTCAAATTATTTATTTGGTGGGAAAGTAGAAAGTGGAAAATTTAAATAAATGACTTTATTTAAAATTAGAAGAAAGATCAATAAGATAATTAAATAACTAATAATAATTATTTAATTATGGAGAAAATGGACAAGGTGGACAATAATTAAATAAATCATAGGAATTTATTTAATTATAAGAGGACATAAGGAATTAATGATGTATTTAAATAATCAAGAGAAAATAGTAGACAAATAATAATTAAATAAATTAATGACATATTAGAAAAAAAAATGTTTATTTAATTATAAATAGACATAAGAAATTAATGACATTTATTTAATTATAAAAAAACATAAGAAATTAACGACATATTTAAATAGTCATAAGGAATAAAATATATGAATTAATTAAATAATTAATTGATAATTGAATTTGGATTATAGAACATAATTTAAATATTTTAATTATAAGTAGGAGGTATTTTTCCACAGCGTGTCAAATTATGATATTGCTATCAGGATTCAACCGTGTAGTTTCAAGTCAAACTCATTGACCCATGTTTCATGAGTAGTGGTTCAACAACAACCCATCTCTCATGATATCGAATGGTCCACTTAGCACTCATTGCATCTAGGTGATGCTCATAGAGGTGAAGCACTGGTCTGTCCCGGGAGGTCACCCATCCCAGTACTGCTCCAGCTCAAGCGCGTATAACCAAGGAGTTTTCTCCAAGGTTAAGCCTGCTTGAGTTGTTACCCCATTTGCAAAACCTTCAGCAAGTGTTGTGCCTTATGAACCAACCATAATAGAGCCCCTTTTTAGCTCATCAATTGATAAGTAGGAGGTATTTTTCCACAGCGTGTCAAATTATGATATTGCTATCAGGATTCAACTGTGTAGTTTCGAGTCAAACTCATTGACCCATGTTTCATGAGTAGTGGTTCAACAAGAACCCATCTCTCATGATATCGAATGTTCCACTTAGCACTCATTGCATCTAGGTGATGCTCACAGAGGTGAAGCACTAGTCCGTCCCAGGAGGTCACCCATCCCAGTACTGCTCCAGCTCAAGCACGCTTAACCAGGGAGTTTTCTCCAAGGTTAAGTCCACTTGAGTTGTTACCCCATTTGCAAAACCTTTAGCAAGTGTTGTGCCTTATGAACCATTCATAATAGAGCCCCTTTTTAGCTCATCAATTGATAAGTAGGAGGTGTTTTTCCACAACGTGTCAAATTATGATATTGCTATCAGGATTTAACCTCTCCTTGAGTAGATCAAATGTTTCTTGGCATTTTTTTGACCACTCAAACTTCTTCCCTTTCCTTTGTAATGAAGTAATAAGAAAGGCTATACTAGATAAGTTTTCCACAAACTTTCAATAGTAACCTGCTAAACCCATAAAGCTTATGACCTTAGGTACATTCTTGGGAACTAGCCATTCTATGACTGCCTTTATTTTGGTTGGATCCACTAAAATCCTGTCAGTTGAGATCATGTGACCTAGGTAGAACTTTCTTCTGAAAGAAGGTGCACTCATAGAGTTTCCCATATAATTGATGTTCTCTCAACTGCCGAAGAACCATCTCTAAATGCTTGCAGTGATCCTCATTCTTGGAATAAATTAGGATATCATCCAAGAAAAATATTTTTTTTTTGTCTAGACAATCCCTAAACACACTATTCATTAGGTTCATGAATGCTGCTAGTGCATTAGTAAGTCCAAATGGTAGGACGGTGAACTCATAATTCCCATGTCTTGTCCTAAAAGTAGTCTTGAAAATTTCCTCATCTTTGATGCTCAGTAGGAGAAGGTGTTGTTAAGGGTTAAGCCTCAAAAGAGTTCTATTAATTTTGGAAAGTTATCCAAACTAGCTCCGCACTACATAGGTCCATTTGAGATTCTCGAGGAAGTAAATCATATTTCTTATCAAATAGCGTTGCCACTAGCTCTTGCTCGAATGCATAACATATTTCACATCTCATACCTAAAGAAGTATATAGCAGGTGATAATCATGCAATTGATTGGAATGCTTTACAGGTATAAGACCCTCGAAGTGGTAGCAATTGAGCCTCTCAAGGTGCTCTAAACACGAAAGCTTTGCTTGCGTAACATGGAGGTTTTGCAGTGAAAATTCCAGTGGGAACATTATGCAAAAGATTTTGCCACTTGGGAGGATTATGCTAAAATTAAGCAAAAGTTTCCACATGTATTACATGCTTTTGTGAATGCTTGAAAAACAATGATGTGTTTGTTTTGTTTTATTCTATGTTTCTACATAAAATCATCGGGGGCAATGATTCACAAGTGGGGATATGTTACACCTTGTTGTGCTTTTACCTATTTACTATTACTATGATAGGTTAAAATACTAAATAAATGAATGTGCTTGTATTTTTGAATGAAAACATTTTTTTGCACTTTGTTTATATGTATTATTTGGAAAATGATGAATGGAAGTTAAATTGATTTGATGTTATGTTAAAATGAAAAGTAGAATGAATGTTGAATTAATTTGATTTTCTAATTATGAATGAATATATATGCAAATGATCATTTTGATGAACAAATAACTACTATCGTAATGTTCTAAGATGAATGCAAACACATGGCTCAAGCCTTCAGAAGGAAGGGGAAGTATCACTCAAGATAAGTGATTGGTCGAGTAACCCTTAACGAAGCCTAATTGAGCTTTTTCACACACACACACACACATAGATTGATTCAGTTGAGTCATAGTTCGGGAAATTGGTAAGCCATCCCTTGGTTTTTTTGTGATTAAATTTGGGAAGGTATAGGAATCTATTATGATTTTCTTGTAGTGATATTGTTGAGTCTCCTTTGCACATGTGAGTTCTTTCTTATGTGATCTTTATTCAATTGATGATATATATACATAGAATGTATATATATATATATATGTATACATGTATATGTCAAAAATAAACCCATGCACGCGAGTTAATACATACATGAGTATAAGTAGGTAGACGTACCTACACATGCTTATGGATGGATTGCTCATGGGAATGAGAGTATCAAATGGATAATAAGAAATGTATATATATATATACATGCAGATATACATTGTATGCATATATATATTAATTGATGAGTTTGAAAATATGTACTATTGATTGTATAATCATGTATATATTGGATATATGTATATATACATATATACACACATATTGAGAATATCGATATATGTATATACATGTATATATGTACATAGTTATACATATGGATTTATTTATAAAATGATAACATGGATATATGCATTCAAAATATTGAATGATATATATCTATTATTGTGTGAGTTGATGGATATATATCTGGGATTTTAGGTAGTTGATAAATGCTTATAGGTGCTGCATTCATTTTTATAAAATTTTGACTCTCTTGCCTATCATGGAAATTTTGTATTTACATATATTAATATTAATAT
Organism: Sequoia sempervirens; assembly: GCA_007258455.2. Taxonomy (NCBI): domain Eukaryota; kingdom Viridiplantae; phylum Streptophyta; class Pinopsida; order Cupressales; family Cupressaceae; genus Sequoia; species Sequoia sempervirens. Next base: position 415,929,969 of record VDFB02075321.1, on the reverse strand, counting down.
AATATACAGGCTCTTCACCTTTCGCCAAAAAAAATAAAATAAAATAAAAAATATATATAAATAAATATATATATATAATTATAAATATATATATTATTGATAAGTGATGTTTAAATAAAGCGCTGTATAAAAATGAAGTGTTGCTGTTTTAAAGTAATTAAGTGCATACTATATGAAATATAGTGCGCAATACACAAAAATGATAATGCAATAATAATGCACACTTTAAAAGCAATGATATAGTCATTCTTTATTCATTGACAAACTTGCAAAATACAATGCAATGTATAAGAGACTCAGTCAAAAGTAATAAGAGATATTTGAAAGAGCATTTAAACATTATCTTGGTCATAGCACAACAAACACCAAAAGCATGATGGAAGGATTTAGGTGACACCAAAATATAAAAACTACATTGCAAATAGAAGTCTAAATTGTTAAGCACTGTCGAATTTTGGAAGACAAAGTAAAATATAGAACAAGTCAAATAGAAGCTGACATATTATGTGTCGACCTGTTGATCTTTTACCTTGCATTTCTATAATGCATTCTTGTTGTCTCTATTTTTAACGACCAACTGCACTGTTTTGATGAGTATTGATTTTCAATGCTGCCATCAATTGAAATTAGTTGTTGAGTCAAACTTTATAGCTGAGAAGTGTCATTATATATATCTTATTTGTAGGTAGCTAAGTATCATTTTCTTGTATAAATAGGGGAGAAGATCACCTTATTTGGACACATTATTCACTTGCATTTTGTTGTTTTAATATGAGTTATCCTTGTTTGAGCTAAGAGTTGTTTGTGAGGAGAGTTAAGTGAGTTATTGTGAGAATTTTTGTGTGGATTGGAAGAATTACTAAAGAGTCTTGGAGTGGATTGAGCTTGGAATTTAGTTTAATTCATTTGTGAATTAGAGTTTTATAGGCACGTTATTCTATCCTCTTATACTATATATGTTTTTGAAAAGATTGAATGTTGATGTTGTCTTATGTGTTGAAATGCATTGATTTACTAGGTTAGGGAAAGGTTATGTTTGAAATAATCTTAATCTACTTCATTTTTATGAACCTTATTTGAGTATTTGTACATAATCCATATTAAGGAGTGAATGCATTCGTTAGTATTATATACTAGGAAGAAGGAATCTTAGAATAGCTTATGAATTATTTGTTTTCAAATTATTTTAGTAATCCGAACTATAGAAAGTTCATTGATTACCTTAGAACTAGATTGTTCCATGAAGAATGTGGCTTATGTGTTACATTTACTTGCTAGGAATGTTATAATTGTAGGTTGTTCTTGGGGTTAAAGATTACTTTAATAAGGGAATTGCCTATGTGTAGTTTATTGTAAAAGAAATAGGTTGTTCCTAGGGTTAAAGAAATTACCTTCATAAGGGAATTGCCTATGCATAGTACATGAATGGTCATTAAACAAATCGAGCTAAGGTAGTGAGTGAAGAGTTGAATTTTTATATGAAACTTTGGCCAAAGTAGTGTAAGTAGCCACTATTTACACTATCAATTCACTGTGATCCAATGTAGAAATTCTAGTTTGGGATTGTCATACTCGTAGTTGTAGCTACCATATGATTAGATTCTAGTTTTTAGGACACATCACTAAGCTCAGGAAGGCTATTTGTTATTGGGTTTTCTAACTAGTCTATTTTTTGAAGGGTAGGGCCATCTTTCCATATATGGAAGATGTATGGGGGACCACATTTGAGTTTTTGGTTGGAAGAAAAGCACTTGAGTGATGCTTCTCCTCATTAGTTGGCAACCAAGATTTTTAGGAGATTTCCTGGACCATTTGTTACTTGTACTAATGAAGCTGAAGGAGCTCTGTATATTTTCTTATATCCATTTCTATGGAAGTTGTAATACAAGAAATGTTACCATGAGATTTTAATGTTTTGGAAGGATTGTAATATACAATTATAATGCAAATGGAAAGTTTGGAATATGTGTTATTTCAAATGTGCATGTAATCTTTGAATTTACAAGAAAAATTTTATTGCTCTAATTTTTGAACATAGATTATTTACTTGAGGTTAAAATTTAGTGAATTTACTTTTTTTGAAAAATTGGCATGTTACACATGGTGTTAGAGTAATAATTTTTTTTTGATAAATTCAAAGACTACATGCACATTTGAAATAACACATATTCCAAAATTTCCATTTGCATTATAATTGAATATTACAATCCTTCCAAAATATTAAAATCTCATGATAACATTTCTTATATTACAACTTCCATAGAAATGGATATAATAAAAAAATACATATCTCCTTGAGCTTCATTAGCACTAGTAATAAATGGTCCAGGAAATTCCTTGCAAATCTTGGCTTCCAATTGATGAGGAGAAGCATCACTCAAGTGATTTTCTGCCAACCACGGACTCAAATGCGATCCCCTGCACATATGCCACATATGGAAAGATGGCCATACCCTTCAACGAAGAGATTGGTTGGAAAACCCAATAAAAAATATCCTTCTTTAGCTTAGTGTTGTGTCCTACAAACTAGAACCTAATCATACGGTAGCTACAACTACGAGTATAAAAATATTGAACTAGAATGTCTATAATGGATCACAGTGAACTGACAGTGTAAACAGTGGCTACTTACACTATTGTGGCCAAAGTTTTACATAAAAAGTCAACTCTTCACTCACTACCTTAGCTCGATTTGGTTAATGACCATTCATGTACTATGCATAAGAAATTCTCTTCTTAAGGTAATCTTTAACCCCAAGAACAACCTATTTCTTTTACAATAAACTACATGTAGGAAATTCCCTTCTTAAGGTAATATTTAACCCCAAGAACAACCTATGATTATAACATTCCTACTAAGTAAATGTAACACATAAGCTTCTTTCTTCATGGAGCAATCTCTTTCTAAGGTAATAAATGAACTTTCTATAGTTCAAATTACTCAACAATTTGAAAACAAGTACTTCATAAGCTATTCTAAGCTTCCTCCTTCCTAGTATATAATACTAACGAATGCATCCACTCCTTAATATGGAGTATGTACAAACATTCAAATAAGGTTCATAAAAATGAAGTAGATTAAGATTCCTTCAAACATAATCTTTCCCTAACCTTGCAAATCAATGCATTTCAACACACAAGACAACATCAATATTCAATCTTTTCAAAAACATATATAATATAAGAGGACAAAATAACATGCCTATAAAATGCTAATTCCAAAATGAAATAAATTGACTTCCAAGCTCAATCCACTCCAATAATCTTAAGTAATTCTTCCAATCCACATAGAAATTCTCACAATAACTCCCTTAACTTTCCTCACAAACAACTCAACTCAAACAAGAATAACTCAGATTAAAAACAACAGAATGCAAGTGAATAATGCATCCAAATGAGGTGATCTTCTCCCCTATTTATACATAAATATGAAACTTAGCTACCTACAAATAAGCTATCTAGAATGACACTTCTCAACTATAAAGTTTGACTTAGCATCTAAATTCTATTGGTGGCAACATTTAAAATCAATACTCATCAAAACAGAGTAGCATGTCATTTAAAAACAGAGACAACAAGAATGCATTACATAAATGCAAGATAAGAGATCAACATGTCGACTCATAATATGCCAGCTTCTATTTGACTTGTTCTATATTTTACTTTTTCTTCCAATGCTGGACAATGCTTAACAATTTAGACTTTTGTTTGCAATGTAGTTTTCATATTTTGGTGCCACCTAAATCCTTCCATCATGCTTTTGGTGTTTGTTGTGCTATGACCAATTGAATTTTTAAATGCTCATTCAAATATCTCTTATTACTTTTGACTGAGTCTCTTATACATTGTGTTGTATTTTGCAGGTTTGTTGATACATAAAGAATGACTATAGCATTGCTTTTAAAGCACAAATTATTGCTGCATTATCATTTTTTGTATTGCATACTCTCTTTCATATACATATATATACATATACATATATATACATATATATGTATTTCGGTATTTGAATGCATATATCCATGTTATCATTTTATAAATAAAGCCATATGTATACCTATATACATATGTATGTATATATACATATATCGATATTCTCAATATGTGTGTAATTTTTGGTAATGACTGGGAGGTAAGTGGATAGAGGCTGATGAAAATATGTGGGATTTTCTAGTCCTAACACATTCACAATACATATTAATATTTATAGCACAACTTAAAGCATTAGGTGGGCCAAGGATTAGACTCAACCACAAAATAAGTTGAAATACATCCAACATCGATCATCCATCTAATCATATAAGCAATCACCATCTAGAATATGTGTAGTGCTGACACTTGTAAATCATTTCCCAAAATTGTAGAGTCTAAAATAAAACATCGGAGGAATGCGGACTAGATAAACTCTTATTAACTTGTACTGTATAAGCCAGAATATAGTTTGTCGAGCTTCTGTTACTAGTAACTTTCAGCCAAATTGACCAAAATTTCTGAAATCTTGAGCATAGATGTATTTAGTAGTCCCAAACAACATATTGTAACCACATAAGCCAATCTTAAAACATCAGTGAATCCAGACCAAATTATCAAATCAATTTGACACAAAAACTATTTTACCATATCAGTCAACACTGCCAACAAACATTGTTGGCATCAATGACAACACATCAAAGGGTTCTTTCTTCATTCTTTCAATAGATAATAAGGCATGTATATATATGTATATATACATCGTATGCATATATATATTAATTGAATATTTTAAAAATATGTACTATTGATTGTATAAACAAATGTGTATATTGGATATATTCATACACTTAATTTTATGATTTAGAAAAATTACTGAGATTTGTGTGGAAAAATCCATTTTGTAGCCAACATACCCAAACAATCACATTCATAAAAGGATTTGAGGTCCCATTGACATCATGGCCTAACAATACCTCATCGGTGGAACTCCCATCACCACCCCACTGATAGCCCAATGAGGTCAGTTCATAACCTTACATCGGTGTAACCTTTCTCCATCAGACTAACTTCCAAGGTAGTCTTCTTGATAGAACAATAGAGGAAATAAAGATGATCACATCGCCATAGCTCTAATACATCAGCGAGACGAATGAATATGGTCCCTCAATGGCCCAATACAATCAAAAATTATCAAAAGTATAACACTCAACGATGAAGCTAATGTGTATCAGGGTAACATTATTTGGTATCCCACCAATTGAGTGAAAGAAAGACATTCATTGGTGGAGAAGGTGGCCATCGGTGGAAAATGAACCAAGGCCCCAATGATATAGTGATGAATGATTACTACTAGTTGATGTGACATCCAAGAGCATTGTTAGGATATTTAACATAAATATTCCCCCAGATGACAAGAATGGAACAAGTGGTCTATTAATGAGCCAGACCAGAAGTAAATTGCACCACAAGTTGAGCATACAATTACAAAAACTAGGAGTTCTACACCAAGGACAAAAGTAGAAAAGATGAAACTTAGAGCTTTTACACAACAATACCAAGGGAGGAAAAAATTCAAGGAAGTACATCACTCTTAGCTAGTAAGTTGATTTTTTTTAGAAGATTTCAATGGAAGAAAATGTGGAAAAACCTAAGGCAAAGAAAAAAAGTAGAAAAGAGGAATTTAAACGAAGATTTGATAGACTAGTGTCCGGGATCGGGGTTGAGACCCAAGAGGAGTGCTCAAATAAGTAAATTTTTAGACAAACATAGGGGTCTGGGGGATGTTTGGATGCCACACCAGGGATACGAGCTTCTCATGTATCACTATAGAAAGAAATTCAGATTTCAACCAGTCTGCAACCCATGGATACTGAACTTAGGAAGACTTGTGGTACCAAATGTATTCATCAACGTAGAATTAATGAAAGCTCTTTCCAGTTGGTATAATACCAAGAAGAGAACTATCCAATCACCGAGTGGGGCCGATATGCTTGTTATCTCCCAAGACCTGATCTCTAATGTATTTCAGTTAGAATGTCCCATAAATTTTACATTCACAATTAGAGATCTCTTGATAGAATATTGCTACATGGTGTAGACATGCAAAATTTACATTATGCATTCGATCGGATTCGGTCAAATTAGGTGTCACTTTAAACCATTCATCAAATAATATTATAAACATTATCATTCAACCTTCATCATCCATTTAATTAAATAAATCAGGAATCCATTTAAATTAAATCCTAAATCACTTTCCATCCTTTTCTGATTTAAATAAATCAATTATCAAAGTCCAAAATGTCAACTCATCTAATCAGCATTAATCAGCATGATCATCATCTAATCCTAATCTAATACTAATCACATCCCACTTGCATTATCTAGACCTAGCCACTTGCACAATAAATCAATTTTATTGATTTATTAAAACACTCATTTTCTTTCAACATGACAAGTCAAACAGGGCATTTATTGCTCTTCTTTCTTGTCCCCCTCTCAAAATTTATTGCAAATTTGAATTTGAATTCTCCCTCTCATGGGCACTCTTCCCAAATCTTGCACATACATCAACTAATTACATGATGACAAGTGTCCTCAACTCATTGGCTTATTTTTGATCCCACATTGGTCCCTCTTCAACACTTGGCATTTTGAAAATCTTTAAATAGGTGCATCATCCTCAAGCAAATCCTCCACAATCTCTTGCAAGGTCACTCTCTTCGTTTGAGATTGGATCTTGTCCATTTCACTCTTCATCATTTGCAACATTTAGCTTATCAATCAAGGATTGGGAAATGGTCACTAGCACATGTGACACCAATCCACTATGAGATAGAGTTGGATCATGTCTTTCATATGCATTCTTTAGTTTCTATTGTTCCATTTTTATTGCATGATTGATGTGTTTCATTATTTCATAGGGATGTTAAAATGGTGTTTTAAACTAACCATATTGCAGATTTTAGCATCCACAAAATGGCGCTAGAAGGAGGGCTGTCATGTTTTGGATACCCGAATGTCATTTGATAGGATTATGAGAGTCATTGATATGCTAATATTCTTCTATTTTCTTCCATGTTATTTACTTTTCACTATTTGAGAAACAAAACATTGGTGAACTAATTCTGACTCATAACTATTCTAACATTACTCTGTTTTTTATGGATCTGTCTTACGTTTACTTCTTTTCTTTTAAAGGTAAATGCCAAGCTTGATCTTCAAAGTAATCTGCCCCTGTAGATGCGTAATATTTATGGACATCTTGCCATCTTATTTGGCAAATCTATTTTATAATGCTGAACATAGAGTGACAGAAACAAGATTTTTGTGTGTGCTTTATTAATTGGATTGTTGGTGAACGCAAGTTCAAAGTCTTCGCTGAGGATATAATTGTCATTATTTTATTCTGTCTAACATTGCTTATGGATGGTTTAGATAGATTCTTGGAAATTAATGTACTTTGAATGGCTATCTATCACATCATTATTACATTGTGCTTAAATCTGCATACTTGCGTCAACAATCATACATCTTGCATTAGTAACAAATGAGACTTGTTCTGAACTTTTGTCTACATTAATAAGGAGGTTTTCTAACTCTGCTGTGTCCACTAAGGCGTGATTTAGGCTGTATTTTGAAAGTTTAAAAGCAACATTGAAACCTTTGTGGTCTTGTATTCAGGAATGCTACAAAAACTCTGCTTGTCTCCATTCATTATTTGAAAAGCAAATTCCTTTAAAAGCATTTTGAGCAGTCCATTTGCCGTGCTCAAGCCTCTTATGCTTGACTGCAAGGTGATGTTTTCCTTTTAATGATTTACTGTCTAGACTGAGCAAGTTGAATGCCACAGGGTTGATAAGATAGAAATCAAGTTCTCCAGTCTGCCCGCGCTTCCACCAAGATTGTGCAGCTGCGAAAGTGGGATTGTGTCTCCTATAAGTCAAAGCACATTCTAAGTATTCGGTGACAAATCTTTCTGTTAGGAAGGTAGTGTAGAAGAGTAATAAATACAGGCGTGTTCAGTCTTTAAGGCATCTTCCCCATGAGCAATTTATGGCGCAGCTTGTACGCATACCAAGTACTATTGCTGAGAAGATTTTAAATGCTTTTCACCTTCCATTTTAAGCGTTTCTTATTTAGCCTTTATGGTCGCTGGCTTTTCACCTGCCATCTGAAGTTACTTTGAAAGCATTCCCTTGATGACATCTTGTGTAGGCTTAATGTTTCTGCCAGTGCTAACTTGATTATAAGAGAAGCAAGTACCTTTTGACCGGCATTGCATCTTCCTCGCATTTCCATCTCAGCATCACCACTTTGCATCACAACCCGATAATTACAAGGATCGTATGCCTGTACCTCCAAACTTTCTCCCACAACAGACATTACCAGCATTGCCTCCATAAGCAAACCTATTACGCAATAGACAATTTTTGGTCTTTTGAAGTGCATGGCCTTTTGAAGGTCCCCCAAAAGCTTTCTGTAGTCCTTGGAGATCTATGAGACCTCGTAGTCTTCAAGAAGTCCTATCATGAACAGGTCTAAGTACTTCCATGCCGAGCCAAGATGGTGTGCAATGAATGCATTCGTTACATCTTGACCTTCAAAATTTAGCAGAGGCAGATATCCTCCAGGATGAGTGTTCACCCATTTTGTTACATCATAGACTTTGCCCTGTGCTGATTCTTGACCACTTGCTATCGAATTTTTCACTTGAACTATCTGCCATGGCGACCTTTTAGTAGCCTGAGATCTAAGTTTTGCACTATTCTTTTAAAATCGTATAAATCTTATTGTGCAAGAGGTAAACTAAGCCAGGTTTACTTGACAACGGTTATGTGGTACAGCTGTAGATAGGTCAAGCGGCGTATATACTCCTTTCTCATCCTGCGCAGTCAAAAAATTAACAGTCGGTCCTTCTGGTCTCTAACTGACAGGTGCGGCACATGGTAGGTGGTTTGAACCGCCATTGATATCTGACTCTTGTTTGTTGATTGACAGGTGAGGTACTGCCACAGCCAACCGCTGCATGACAGGCAGAAATATAACACAGCAACCAAAACTCCATCAAAGAATGCTCATAGGATCGATTACTATGCTTGATCTTTGTTTATATTTAAAAAGCTTGAAACCTTTGGTGAAAAAAACCTTGAGAGGGCGCATACTATCTGCTAACCACTGATTTTTAGAATAAGTTGCTTATTAGACGTGGTGAAAAATATTGTTTATTACCAACTTGCAAGAGATTTCGACATATGGAAGTTATAAATATTTCTTGAGGCCTTCGCTTTTGATTTGATTTGCGTGATCTTTATTGAAACCAAGAAAACATTTGCATTTATTGGTGTTGTTTGTCAAAGGTTGTTGCTTTCATTGCTGGTATAAATTTGACCTTTACTTCCATTGGCTTCTTTCATGCTTTTAAGAGCAATCTGATTTCATCTTTATGTTTTCAAAATGCTGAAGTCTGACAAAACTCCAACTACTGCATTCAACCCTCTGTCATGCATTTTGTGAAACTACTTTGATAGAATGGCTCAAACAAAGAGTATTACTATGCCATGCTGTCCTTTTTAATCATTTCCATGTTGTGCTGTGTCGTCCTTTATGTTCAAGATTCTTAGTCATTCCATTAGGCGCACCCTACTTTGGAGTTTAAGGGCAGTCACACTTTAGCAGAGATTCAGAACCATTTATGACTGCTTTGCGTCAGCATCTAGGACTCTTTGCTATGGAATTCTAGGACAACAAGGCTCATCTTAGATTCTTTGGTAGAGTAATTCTATGTTCACGGTCTACCTTTGAATTAATTAAACAAGATTTTTTTTTTTGCAAAGGGAGGCATATGGGGTGAATGTTTAGAAAGGCTAAGTGAAGGGGAGTTAAAATCTTGCTTATAACTGTTGTAAATCTTTTTCTAATCGCAAATTGGGACTCTAATTAAAAGCTTCATTTTATTGGATTGAAATCATTAATGTTTTCATTTCATTGTTTGAAGTTGATGATTAAAATGATTTTAATTTAATAATGATTCACACGATTATCTTTTTCTTTGAATAGGTACAAACGAACAACGAAGGCGAAAAGGTGCAAAGCGAAAGAGAAGGCTATCAAATGAAAACCAAGGAGGGGAAATTCTTTTTTGAAAACACAATGTGTTTTTAAACACTTTAGTGTTTGATCAACACTACCTCACGAAATTGTTTATCTTTTGTTTTAGAACACTAATTTTCATTTTGGTCTAAAACGAACAATTGATTTTCATTGCAAGGGGCTTAAAACGAACCTTAGGACACACTTACTAGATTTCGTTTTGGGTTAAAAATTGGACAAGCAATCTTCATATTTCATTTGGTGCTTAAAACGAATTCACAATTGCTTTGAAGGGTGTAAAACGAACAAGTGTTTGATTTGTGTGATTGTCTTTTGAGTACGTATCCTCTCCTTAATTTGCCGTATCCCCCAAGGCCTGCAAGTGACCTATAGGGTGCAAGAGAAAACACTCAAAAATACATTTTATTGTTTTGGAAACACTTCAATTTGGGCTTAAAATTGAACATCTTGTGCAGTGTGAGTAGGGCATCTTTCAAGGCATATTCTCTTTCTTTGTGCCATCAAAGACGAATGAGTTACTTGGATGTGTGTCTTGCTCGCTTGTTTCTATCTTAGAGGGTCTCCGCCTTGGGGAAAAAGTACTCACCCAAGCGACGACTAACCGGCAACACTTCTAAATCCAAGAGTATTTCCAGCCGATATAAATGAGGGTTTTGTTAAACGCCATAATCACGGGGTTATTCACAAGATGGATCCGAAGGGGACTTTCATTGCATGGGTCAATTCTGCTTAACGGAAAGTCCTTACTAGAACCCATGTGCTAGAATTTGCCAAAATCCTTAATCTATTGTTGGTGCAAGAACGGTCGCTCAAGCCACCCCACACCTTTTACGGCTCCTCTAGTAGAGATGGAAAGCACGCCATGGAGTTTCATGGCGTGCTGATGCTATTGCCCCGATTGATTTTACGAGCCGCGGAGGGAGCTGGTCAAGCATCTAACTATCCGCTAGAGATAAGCGTAGCTAGACTTGTCCAAGTGGGAATCCAACAAATATTGTCTTACACATCCATAGGGCTTGTAATTGTTCTTCGTTTGAAAACACAGTGTGTATTCGAAAACATTTTGCAAAACAAACATTCAACATGATTCTCAAAATTTCAAACCCTCTTTGAAGACAACATCATTTGACTCAATCCATATGTTACCGCTTTTCCTCAAGGGATTCACGTCAGAGGTTCCTAAGCATTGGATTATATCTCAATTTGTCTTCTTGAGTAAACAATAGGAAAACCCTTGCCTTAAGTTCATTGAATTTCCACATAAAATATCTTGTGGGGTTTAAAGAAATTAAGACATTGGACATCTTAGTTTGAAACTTTAATCAAAGAGTGTGTTTGTGGTAAAAGGAATACACTAAGCAAAGATAACAAATTGGACCCCACACATGTGCTTGATATCTCTTGGTCATATTGGTCTTTTGATTGCTCTTAGAGAAAAGTGTGTTCTTCAATACCTTGGCCTAGTAAACAAAGTCTCTCTAAGTCTCTTAGGATCATCAAAACTTTCATCTATCTTCCAAACATTCATCAATCCATCTCACCAAAACAACTTTAGATCTTTGCAAACATCATTCTAGACTTGGGTACATCCTTAAACCAAATCAAAGTCAATTGTTTAATTAGGTGTGTGGGAATGCATCCTTTCTCATACATCTAATTGAATTAGCAAACCTTTTGAACAAGTTCATCCTAAAGATAACATCCAACATCTTAGGGTTTACAAGTTCATCATCCAAATCAAACAAAATCAACATCAAACCCTAAGTCTAGCATTGATACAAAGTCCCTAAACGTTCATCATCCATATCATTTACACCTTTCATCCTTCATCTCATCATTGATCCTAGAACACCTTAGAGGTCAACAAGGTCAAAACACAAGAAGAACATGGAATATAAACTTGATCCATACATCTTGAGTAATCCAAATCAGTTGAATCTTCAAAGCCTTGCAATGCCTATCAATTATCAAAGTCCATGCATAGGATCATTGCCTTCGACAAATGTTAATGGTACAACAAGTGTGAGTATGCCCAAGTCAAACTTTGGAACACATTTCCCAATGATAGATCTAAGTCCAAACCTACAAATCCACCAATTGAATAATCAACGCATGAGCCTTGAAATGAACAACGTCATTCCACCAAATCCCTACAAACCAAATGTGGATGTACCAAGTGCAAGTTTTCGAAACATGAATCCTAACTCGAAAAACTTTGGAAAAATGATTCCCAATACCAACAATGTTCATCCTATCATGCCAAATTTGAACATCATCCCAAATCAAAACGTCATCCAAAATCCATTCGTCCATGATCCCATTCAAAAACGACAAGCATGCATGCCAAAACTACTTGAACACAAGCCAAATCAACTATCTCAAGTGAGTCAAGATCAAAATCAAGAACAAATTTGGCAAGATCAAATTGTGGAACTTTCCAAAATAGTTGAGGCATTGCGCCAAGGGAAATCTCCACCACCATTACCTACATCATTCCTTGGTTTAGGGCTTCCCCCTTTACCTAACACCAATCACACCATCAAAATCAATTCACCTAACATCAATCAAACCATCACGTCAAATCCTTCGAATATACCATCGACATCGCACAATAGATGGTATCTAATCAAGCAACAACATTGATCCCAAATCGAAATATGGTCTCCCAAGGACCTATCACCTCGATCATTCCAACCATCACTATCCCTTCAATCATTCCAAACACCACTATCACACCCATCACATCTCAACCTCTCATTACCATGATTGCTCCGAGCATATCTCAAACACTTGTCACTACATCCAACATGATTTTGAATCCACCACCACCCCCACCACCACCAATTTCCACCACATCAATCCAATACGACGTGACATTACAAGCTGCTTTTCAAAAGGGATTCCAACAATATCTAGCCATGCAACAAGCAACACAAGCTCAACAAGTGCAACAATCCTTTCAAGTTGCCCAAGCCTCTCAAGCTACCCAACCAACACGAGCACAAACACAAAAGATGACAGCTATTGAAAACAAGGATCAAGATCAATCTATCACTGAGCACACGTTTACTTCATCCAAGGATCAAATCGACATATGTCAAGAGTCACTTTTGAATCACGATCAAAATCCACCAACAAAATTCAACAATGAGCCAATTCAAGAAATATCAACATCACTTGACTCTATGGTCGAAGACATTCATAATCTCTCCACTACAATTATTGAAAACAATGATAAAAATCTCTCCATCGAGGAGGACATTGACGATGTATCTACACAATCTGATGATAAACTCACCATACATCAAGAACCACTTTTTAGTGATCTCTTTCAAGGAGTGTTAGGGTTATTTGATCCTATTGACATAATGCACGATCCATCGACCTATGATCATGTTGAAAATGTCTCTACATCGCCTTATGAGTTAGAGGACATATCTCAAGAAGTTATTCCAAAGCAAGATCAAAATCTTTCACTAAGGTCTAGCAATGGTCATTTTCAAAACATGTTGATCCCCTTTGACCTCATGGTTACAGATGCTGAAGGAACCTTGAACTTGACCATGCCTAATGTCAACATCCAAAAGTCCTTTGTAAGAAATCCATCCTTTGAAGCTGCCCCATGTCAAGAACTTGATCCAAAGCATGTCGAAAGCAACTCCGAAATTAATCAAGATCAAGAATTTGTATCTTCAAGATACTACAATAATCTAATGAACACTCTCCTATCTATGCAAGATGATCATATCGATGTAGCACATACTCCTCCATCTACCCATGAGATGCTTTCTATGGATGGACACGTAGATGATCTTCATCAAGAACAAGATTGTGTTACACAAAAAGAGCAGATTATTAACTCCTACAGCCAAATGGAGTTGTCAACATTAGGATCAAATATGTCCCAAACTCAAACTGAGGACATCATGAATAAGGATATCCAACATTATCAGCTCAAAGAAACAAGTCAGATAGAACATCCAGAGTTAGCGGAGCAGCAAATTGAAAGAACGTCAACTACGGTGGTCATTTGTCAGAGCATGTTTACTGAACAAGACATCTCAGAACAGGAAGAGTCAAAGAACGAAGGTACTACCACAATATTGGGGGCAACTTCGTCTCAAGCAAATGTCAACATGGGGAGCATGAAGAATCCTTATGATGAAACTGATGTCAATACTACAACCAGTCACGTCATGAATCTTCATCCACCCATCACCCCATCCATGAATTGGGACCAACGTCAAAAGAAAGATTTGAATCAAAGTACAAAGAACGTTATCAAAGCAAAAGAAGGCAGTAAGCATAATGAACAAATCAAATACATATGGATACCAAAGAATGCAAAGAGATCATCCCTATCAAACTCCATCAGTCAAAGCGTGGAACCCAAACTAAAAGAGGGAAGGTATCCATCAAAGATGTCCACAAAATCAAAGCAAAAGCTTTTCAAGCGACGTACAAAGTGTATCAAGCAGTTGGTCCTAATTCCACACACACTTCCATATCCACCCATCATTGCTCATCTTCCCAAGTTTGGAGAGTCAAAGGTTCCAAACTGTCAACCAATCCATCTCTTATCCCTAAATGCACTCCATCCACACCTCCATGCATAATATCTAATTCTCATATTGACCATGTATTGGCAACGACCCTTCATCATAAGAGTTGAAGGAACTGCTCGCGATGTCGCCGCGAGAGGCAGAGTTAACCACGGTATTAGCGAGATCAAGAATCCCAAAAGTTGCATTCAAGTGCGATATCTTAGCAAAGCAGCTCCTTGAGGCGAGGATCTCGATGGCACATTATGGCCGAAGCATCTACGTCAACACCACCGGTGGTTCAGCATGAATCTTTCAGGAAAAATACAAAAAAATCAAAAAATATGAAAATCCAAAAAAAATCAGAAAAAGGGATTGAAAATAGTAAAGATAAAAATCGTCCTCTAGTGAAAACCGCATGGGCGGCGCTTTGGGCAAGACCATGATGAAAACCTGGCAAACATGCGTCATGTATAGAATCAAGCATCTACGTGCGCCAGTTCAGATGAAAGCATCTCATCCCATCCATAATAAATTGAGCATTCAATCCATCACATCCATAATAAATCCATCCATCCATGAACCATTTATCCAATCCATTTGCATATATCTGCATCCATCATCCAAGTTATCTTGATATTGATGAAATTTTGGGGCACACCTTACACTTGCTTACAACAAACATCTTGACATGGGTCATTTTCATTGGTCCTATCTTATGCAGCATTATCTGAGCCATTAAGCATTATCCAAATGAGCATTCATTACCTGAACACCTTACCTTATCGCAAGATAATCCTTGGTATCCTTTGCGTACTTACCTTATCCATCCATCCATACACCTATCCAAGCATCCATCCCATCACATTCCATACATTGCTAGACATTGGGGGCAGATATGTACATCTTGCTTTGAGAATAAATCTTGATCTATATCCTTCACCTTATGTGGTGATCCGAACAGTGGAAAACATGAAATAAAATTGGTAAAAGCATTTTGTATCACTAGCCCATGGCATATTTTGGCAAGAAGGCATTCCATATCAATCTTCATCATTCATCGAACATCAATTCGAACAATCAACATCAGTTGCATCTAAGTTGAACGTCAAACATCACATCAAATCATCCAAACATCTTTTGTTCAAAATCAAGCTTCATCAATCCTAATCGATCAAAATCCAATCAATCCATCATCTTGGGATATCCATCCTAATCCTTGTGTTGCTTAACACTATCCTTGCATTGTTGTGTATCCTCAACAATGTTATCATTATCATCAATCCGATCAACATATCAATCCTTGTGTTACTTAACACTATCATTGCATTGTTGTGTATCCTCAACAATGTTATCATCATCATCAATCCGTCGATCTGATCAATCCACCTTAGCTTGGTTTTCAAACAAAATCCCAAACAAAGCACTGATATCATTACACATCCATATCCAAATCGTCAAAATCATGCGAAAAATCCAAAAACATCCAAAACATATCAAAAATCCAAAAAAACACTCAAAAAGTAGAAAACATCAAAAACATTGAAATCCGAACTACGTCGTCTCTGAGCTTAAACGTAGGCAAGGCTAATCTTCGATCAGCCCCGAGACATCAAAATCCAAAAACTGCCTCCAAAACATTTCAAAACTCCAAAAACATCCAAATATTTGAAAAAATCCACCCATCCCGTTTCGCCTACACCCGAAATAATCAATCATCCATAATAAACTGATCGTCATCTTCATCCTTTGGCAACACAAATAGAAACAATCACAACAATTGGCAAAATCAATCTTCAATCGTAAAATCAAAATTGAAACAGCAAACCGTTAAACACAAAATCAAACTCTTGATCAGTCGCAAACATGTCAGTCAACCTTATATCAACAGCCTAT
Source organism: Sequoia sempervirens (assembly GCA_007258455.2). Classification (NCBI taxonomy): domain Eukaryota; kingdom Viridiplantae; phylum Streptophyta; class Pinopsida; order Cupressales; family Cupressaceae; genus Sequoia; species Sequoia sempervirens. Next base: position 415,913,446 of record VDFB02075321.1, on the reverse strand, counting down.
CAATCAACTTATCAACCATCATCATCCTATACAATACATGTCCTAGGATATATCGTTCCGACAATAGGCATCATTTTGGATATCACCTTGGATTCTTATCCTATCAAAACAAATCCTTTGGCTAGAGGTATGAAGAACATTGGCTTGTTTGTGTACTTGATCTTTTCTTTTGATTTATCTTATTGCGCTCAATCGAAGGACCTCTCGATGATATCCCAAAATAAAGGATTTAGAGAGATAGGAATGGGAGCCTTGATATTATCTTTTTGTTTATTATGTTGAATGATTCTTGTAAAATAACTTGGCGAATACTTGCTTTATTAGATATGTATGGAGAGGTTTGAGATAGCTTGTTGACTATTGCATTGATTGGTTATACCTTTCCATGTTTTGGTCGAAAGGATGTTTAGAGACTTCTAAAGTGCATCCTAGCAAAGGTTTCCATTATATGGAATTGAACAAGAATACTCCCTATCACATGTTGAGTCAAAGTCCATCCACACTAAGTACCCGCCATCCACGGTCCTTCATGCCTTGATGCATCGTGCTTAGGCGTGTTATCAAAAATAAAGTAAGTGACCCTTTGAAAATCCCAATCCTTGATAAGCAAATCATCCATCTATCATCATCTATCATCATCATCTCTAATAAAGTCTCGACCAATCATGGACTTGTTGGATCCTCTTGTCATCATCTCATTCCCGCACTAACATCATGCATCCATCATGTATCTGTCATGCATCCATCCTGCATCTGCAAAACCATCAATAAACTGCATACCACATATCATTCATATCATAAATCATAGGAAACATCGATCATTTCACATGTATTGCATTTGCATCATCATCATAATATAGATCTGTTAGTCTAAGCATATCATAAATCATCCATTGCATAATCATAGTATATCACATCATCCGTCTCATCCGTTTCACATCATATCATCATTTAAGTTATTTAGAATAATATAGATTTGTTATTCTAAGCATCTTGAAATCATCTCATTTGCATGGTCGTCCATAACCACCCATTTTGAACCTCTTTATCGCGAGATCGACCCTCAAATCGAATCTTTTCGCTCGATCTCTCGAGGGGGCAATGTACCAGTGTACTTCTTTCCGCTGGGGCATCCGAAAAATCATGAAAATTTTAAATTTCGATCGCGGCAAGTTATTCTTTGAACCAACGCAACAAGTACATTGCTTCAAAGAGGGGCAAAATGTAGACATGCAAAATTTACATTATGCATTCGATCGGATTCGGTCAAATTAGGTGTCACTTTAAACCATTCATCAAATAATCTTATAAACATTATCATTCAACCTTCATCATCCATTTAATTAAATAAATCAGGAATCCATTTAAATCAAATCCTAAATCACTTTCCATCCTTTTCTGATTTAAATAAATCAATTATCAAAGTCCAAAATGTCAACTCATCTAATCAGCATTAATCAGCATGATCATCATCTAATCCTAATCTAATACTAATCACATCCCACTTGCATTATCTAGACCTAGCCACTTGCACAATAAATCAATTTTATTGATTTATTAAAACACTCATTTTCCTCAACATGACAAGTCAAACAGGGCATTTATTGCTCTTCTTTCTTGTCCCCCTCTCAAAATTTATTGCAAATTTGAATTTGAATTCTCCCTCTCATGGGCACTCTTCCCAAATCTTGCACATACATCAACTAATTACATGATGACAAGTGTCCTCAACTCATTGGCTTATTTTTGATCCCACATTGGTCCCTCTTCAACACTTGGCATTTTGAAAATCTTTAAATAGGTGCATCATCCTCAAGCAAATCCTCCACAATCTCTTGCAAGGTCACTCTCTTCGTTTGAGATTGGATCTTTTCCATTTCACTCTTCATCATTTGCAACATTTAGCTTATCAATCAAGGATTGGGAAAGGGTCACTAGCACATGTGACACCAATCCACTATGAGATAGAGTTGGATCATGTCTTTCATATGCATTCTTTAGTTTCTATTGTTCCATTTTTATTGCATGATTGATGTGTTTCATTATTTCATAGGGATGTTAAAATGGTGTTTTAAACTAACCATATTGCAGATTTTAGCATCCACACATGGATACTAGCTACAAGAGATGGAAACTACCTTTGCATAGACCTAAAAATGAGGAAGGCCAACTTAGGATGAAAACCATCCTTTTCATGTAGATTTTCTTGAAGAATACTTTCAGTATACCTATTACTCAGCTGGTCAAGTCTTGGGAATAAAGGTCCCACCCTGCACCGATGGTTATAGCTACAAATATATAAAGCAAGGATGCTAGGTCATTCAACTATGCAAGCTACTTGGCTAATGCCCTAAATCAAGGGTTTGAAAGTATCAAAACTAACAATGACTGCATAGATTTCAAATACTATTCCTTGCTAATGCATTTACTTTTGTATGAGGGACATGCCATAAATGTGTGGAGTGAATAACTGAGGATTAGAGATACAAATGAAAATGGAGACTTCAGGCCTATATAGATGTGGATGTCACTATGGGATAGTCAATATGAAAGGTCTCATTATTTATATTTTGAAGAATTTTTTGTTAAACCACTAATGAAGCTATTGGGATATTCATATGATCACAACTTATCCCCTGAGGTGCAAAGATTTCTGAGACCAAACGAGAATGACCCAAAAGGAAAAGTAAACCATAATTTGGGGGACTGGTATGCTTTCTCTGACTACACAAGAATAAGAGTTTATGGGTTTGAAGGGATTCCACATTTGCTACCTTGAGTAGTTCCTAATAGAGTTGCTTATTTGGAGATTGTACAACAATTGGAAAAGTCTGATGCTAAACACCTCAAGGGTCATAATAAGCAATCAATCATGCCTAACACTCTTTGTTTTGGAGATTTTACAGTGGTTTCCATTGAGGGATATGAGGAAATTGGTGCTAAATTATCCCAATACGACCTTCCCCTTGGGTATGAAAGAGATAAATTTGATGAAGGGGGGTTTATTCATCAAGCAAGATTAACACAAGGTCTTTCAGGGTATGAGCATTGGTTTGCACTTGATGATGTGATCAGGAATCAAGATGAAGCTTCCACGAGTGATAGAATGGCCTGATATAATAAATTTATGCTCGCAGAGGAATGGAAAAGAAAGAATGTCCCATCATATTCAAAAACATTTGGTGATATACAAGATCCCTTGGCTAGGATTGAGCAACTTACTGCTAATATGAATGAAATAATAAAAGATGTTCCTTCATATGTCTTTGATACATCTCATGCGAATTATATTGGATGACAGGCTGAAGATGTGGAGCCTCTAGATCACATACCCTCAAAACCCACTCTTGATGTATGTTTTTCTACTGACAACAGTGAAGAAGAGGAAAGTAACAAAGAAAGTGATGAGAATAGTAGTGAGCAGGAGCAACAAGTAGAACAAATAAAATCCCTTGTGATTACACAATATGAACCCCCTCAGGAATAGAATATTGTAAGATTTGAAGCATCAAATGAGTTATCTGATGACATTAGGGTCAAGGCTGGTCATGAATTCATTTTTGATGGTGACTTTGTTAAAATTCTTGAATTCAGATCATTTGTCTATGAATATAAGGGAAGGAAAATAAGACAAAAGGAGCAAGATATTACTCTTGAAAAGGAAGTTGCTACTTTAGAGGAATTGAAAATGGAAATTGACAAGGAGATGCAATCTATCACCCCTAAGAGGTAGATAATTACTTCAAGAGGTTGGGGTATTACTTCTACTAGGATGGGACATTAGGTCTGCAATTATGTTCCATAGTTTTAGAAAAAGAGGGTATACAACAATGAACCTAATAGAGGAGGCTAGTGACAAGATATATTAAGGGTCTGGGTATAATCTAGATGAGGCTACCTTACTTATTTGGTCACTATAGTCTCATGAGAAGAGGCTGGCAGTGATTGACAATCGAAATTAGGTGTTTGGACATCTTTTGGCCAAAGAGTTGGGGAAAATAATCCCTTGGAAACTGTAGAACTGAATGTCAATGTGGAAAAATTCTCTCGAGCACAAATTGAAAAGTTGGTCAAAGAAAATGACAAATTGAAAAGGGAGTTATCACATCAAAAGGAGAATTCATCTTCGTCTTTTGCTTCAAAATTGTACTCCCCATGGCTCAGAAAGGACAATAGAATATTAGATGCATTAGTTGATGTATCTTATTGGAAAAATTCTGATTTGAAAGCCCAAGAAAATTGTAAGGCACTAGAAAAGGAAATGAATGTCATTAAGTACAATACTATGTTCGACATAATCAAGGAAAGGTTCAATAAGATGATGAAGCAAGCTGATGATTATTGGAGTGTGTTCAAGCAAGTACAATCATCAATAGAGGAGAATATCTGATTGCAAAGAAGAATGATTGATAAAAAGAAGGAACTTCTAGATAAATAGATTTTGAAAGAACAAATACTGCAGAGATATAACAACTTGGTGGAGTCCCATAACCAATATCATTGTAGAATCAAAGAGGACCTTGGTTGCTTTAATTTGATTCTTGCACTCCATAATGATACATGGAATCTTCGAGAAAGGGATAATTGGAAAGCAGAGTTTACATAGTTTCTAACAACTGCATTGCAAGAAATTAATGATGAGGATATGGTCCTACAAAATACCCATAAAAAATTTGAGAAATTCATGCACATGGAGTATAATATGAAAGAAGTAATATCCATTGTAGACACTCATGAAAAATAAGAATACATTCCTCACCTCTTGGCATTGAATTTGTTTATCAATCAGGTAATGGACGTTCCGTGCATAATTGGGGAACAATCAAAATCAGTTGGTGGTAATGATGTGGACCCCATTATACAGTAAAATCTTTGAACAAGTCTTAGGTGACCATGAGCTTTTACTCAGAGATTAACAGATTGGTGCACATGTATACAATTGTGTTAATTTCTTAAATTATGCTTAGTTTTAAGAACATGTTTTGTTATCAAATGATGTGTCTTTTGGTTTGAATTCTGTTGCCTCTCGCATATATAAGAGAGACTAGGACAAAAACAAAGGGATGTATTAGAGAGTAGGAAGCGAATAGGGATAATAGATAGATAACAGAAGAGTTCCATAATGTTTACATTTCAAAAGACTATGTTGCAAGCATAATTTTGAAAAAATCAATGAAAGATCTCTGATTCTATGGCTTTATATTGGTATCAATTGTTTGTTGAAAATATACAATTATTTGGTTGTCTCCAACTTAATATTTCCTTATTATTTAAATTGGTGTAACAATGATATATTCAATTTATCAAGGCACATTTGTTGTTCTTGTGTGGTGTGATTAATTGGTTTCTTTAAAATAATTTAAAACCTTCTAGTCAATCACAGTAATCTGGAAATGTTATTGGATTAGTAAGAAGAGCCATATAATTAGGATTGCCATTTTGTCTCCAATTTGGTGTCATCTGTTGCTCTTGCATGATTTATTCAATTGATTCCTTCAAGGAAGAATTAAAATCCTTTTGATAAATCATAAGTAACCTGGTTGTGTCAGTTGGATCAATAAGTAGAGTTTGTCAATCACTTGCTTGCACGTTTATACAAGATATAAACCAACATAAGTGTGCCAAATAGTTTGAGTTACAACCAATACAAGTCATTCATCCCAGATCTTCATTTGACTCCATCTACCCAACAAGGCACTAGAATTACCTTTTTCATCACTTAATTTCATCAAATCTATTTTCAAAACCTTACAACTATTGACCAAAAATATTAATGAACTTCACCTTGATATTGCTTATACAATTTATACCAGATTAGGCTTGCATCTCTCCACACCCAATCTCCATTGTGGATAGATTTATCAAAATAGGAAATATATAGATTAAGTCTGCTTCATTTGCATAGGTATACCTGCCTTGGTCTAGTAAAGCCTGAAGAGAAGAAAGTTCAAATACACCAATTGGCCTTGTTCGTTAGCCTAAAACATACCAAGAGCTTGGAAAAATCTTGAGGTTTTCCAACCAGCGTTTTTGAGACCTAACAGGATGTTAAAGGGGATTTTTTTTTGACCTTAATTCACATTTTTGCATGTTTTTTTTAGTGCGAATAAGTTTTTCTCCATGTATGAAGTCAACAAGGTGTTTTTGAATTGAAATGGGGTCACATCTAATTAGGTCGAGCTAATTGATGTATGTGGATGCAATAGGGTATATATGTGCAACAATCTTGTGTTGCATAAAAAAGGAAGTGATGTATGGTGTGTGCGAAATATGAGAAATTATGAACTTGTGAATTTATATGTGTGAAATAAGAATAAGGGAAGAATAATGGTGAATATAGAGTGACTGTAGTGTAGTGCATTATCATGTATCCAAAATGTCATTAGAATTGAATTCAACACAAGGAAGGTGCGTTTTGTATTAGTTCACACCTTGGCAGTGTAGCCATTTTTGTCTAGTATCTATTTTAAGGCTGTGAGCCTTTTAAGGATAATGAGTCTTGGTAGTGAGCCCTGTAATATCTTATAACCAATTATAATATATTGCAAGTTAATCCTCACCATGGTTTTTCCATCCTTGGGTTTTCCACGTAAAAATATTGGTGTTTTTGTGTTATGTGGTGTGATTTTCTTCATGTACTCATTCATAGATGCAGTTAAATATGTTTTGAGAATTGGTTGGATTATGAATACATGGTTTAATAGAATACTGATTCACCTCCCTCTTGGTATTCTGCATGTTCAAAAATTGGTATCAGAGCCTCGTTCCTTTTGAAAAGTCTAACAACTTGAGGAAGACCTTGGAGGTTGAACACATGGCTGATAAAAAGTTATCCTATTCCTCCAAAAGAAATTTTTGCAATTGAATATGAAGAAGATGACTGCATGTTTGAAAAAGAAGAACTTAAAGCTTCCCTTGAATATCTTGGAAAAGTTGGAAGTGAGAAAAAATAATTGAAGGAAAAGGTAGGGGAAGCAAATGAATGCATCAAAAATCTGAGAGAAAAAATCAAGAAGTTCAAAGAAAGACATAGAGAAGTTAATGAATAGTTGAAAAAGGCAAATGAAGACATCACCAGACTAAAAGTGCAAATAGAAGAAAAGAAGAGAATTGAGGATTTTATAAATGATAGAATACAAAGCAAGGTTGATGAATGTACAAAGCTTGAACAAAGGTCGTCACATTAAGATCTGATCTGGAGAAAGCAAGAGCTCATGAGGACAAATTCAAAATAAGTACCATAGTGCTTGATGAATTAATTGCAATTCAGAAACCTTCTAAGGATGAAGGTGGCTCGAGTCTTGAAGAAGGAAAAAGTTCAAAGACAAATCAGACATCTAACAAGGTTGACAATCAAAAGTAGACTCAAGGAAGTGGCAGATAGTTGAAGATACAAAGAAGCAATATTTGAAGACCTCCTATCAGACAACCAAATTCTCAAAGGTACCCATATTTCAACGACATTTGTTATTCATGCAATAAATTTGGACATAAAGCTATAGAATCTAGAGGTAGAATGAATCAAAATGTTGGATCCTTTTCTGGAAAATGTTTTACATGCAAGAAATTTTGACATAAAGCTAATGAGTGCATAAGTCAGATGTTGAATAGATTCAATACTGGTGGAATATTTCAATCCTTCAATGGCTAATGTTATACATGCAATGTATTTGGACATAAGGCTAACTAGTGGAGATCAAGAATGAATAGAAGCCAGTTTGGTTAGAAAAATGTTGTGTGCTATAATTGCAACAAGCCTAGACACATTTCAAGATTATATAGAAGCAAGAATGGAAGACAAACTAATTCGGAATATAGGAATAATCTAGTGAAGAAAGTTGATCCTACTGAAGTTAAGAAGGAAATTGAGAAGATTTGGAAGAAAAAAGAGGAACCTAAAAACAAGGATGAATCAAATGCATCTATACCTATATCTAGTGCAAATATTTCTTCTAAAAACTAAGCCCATGACTGGCTTCGGGGGAGTAGTAACAGAAAAATCTAACAACCCCCTAGAATCATGAGGTGTTAAGCAATGACATGAAGATATACGGTGCAGATTGGTATGCTTAAGCTTTTAGGAAAGATTCTGGTAGAAAATATGCAAATCTGAGATATTGCGGAGCCTTTTAGGGTTTATAGTGTTTCAAAGAAGTTCTTATTAGCTTTTGAAAATTTGAGGCATGCAATATAATTTAGGGTAGATCAATAATGTATAAAGCAAAGTCCCTAGTGGATTTTTAAATCACTTTTGCACATTTGAAAGAAAGAAGAGCGAATTGAGGAGTGATTGAAGGAGATCAAACCCTAGTTCCTATTAAAGCACGAAAAAAGGTATTTACTGCTATATGTTCTTTGTGGATTTATATTTGAAGCAATTTTACAAGAATTTGAAGATAAAATTGAGGTTGTAATGGCTACACGAACCATAGTTGAGGTTACTGAAAGACCTAGACCGAAGTTCAAGAGGTTTTCATGGAAAGTGTTTGAGAATGACCCTGATGGTGCATTTTTGAAGATCCTAGTTAAGGTTTTTCCCATTGAAGACACAAGAATCTATATACGTTGCAAATTAGAAGAATATGATCATAAAGTGCTCAAGGATTTATGGTCTAATGAGTTAACTGGAGACAAATTTTTGGTGAGACCAGAATGTGAAAACTTAGTGCAAAAGAAGCTAGACATTTGGAACCGATTTCCTAACTTTAGCAGTAAACTAGATCCAAAGTATGTAAATATAGCCCTAAGAGGAATACATGAAAAATTCATGTGGACTGATATGCCTAGATTGATTTCAAAGGATGCAATTAAGGTTGTGACTGGACTGTGTGATACTGGACCCATACCTGTGCTGAAGTCTGTAAAGAATGTAGTTATACAGCTAACTGGTGCCACATTTGATAGGATGGCACTAACAACTAAACCAATCATCAATCCTATAGTGAAGTATGCATCTATCACGATTGGTCTCAAAATCTATTTCAAAAATATAGATAACTCAATATTTGAGTTGCCCATGACATGGTTTTTAAATGGGAAGGATTATGATTTGTGTCAGTTGCTTCGACAACAAATTTTGGAGAAATTGCAACAAACCAAAACAAATAAATATTCTGAAATATGTTGCTTCTCAATTTGATTGTGTGCAAGTTTTTACATCAACATTTCAGATCACACTCTGTGATCCATCATTAGGATATAGAGTTGAGGATAAAAAAGGTTAGTTACAGACCCAACTGGGTTTAAGAAGAGTGAGATTCTTGGGAGAGAGATGTCAAGAAAGAGGTGTCTCAAAATTACTAGTGTAAAAGGCATCAACTTTGGGTTCATCAGGTTGATAGGTGAATTTTGACGGGATTTAGTGGCTAGTCTCCTCGACATCCCAATAAGCACTTCATTGAAGAGACATTACAATGTTAGAGGGAGCTGTTTTGTAGTCCCTTTGACATTCTGATGGACTGTCAAAAGGGACATTAGAGTGACAAGTCAATGTTGGAGGGAGTTGTTTTACAGTCCCTTCGACATTCAGATGAATGGCGGGAACGAAATTTTTGAGACAGGAGGATATCGATGGGACCTAAAATATGGTCCCTTCGATATTCCAATGAAGTTGTATGGAGGAGACAATATGATATTGATGGGACCTTGAGGCTTGTCCCTTCGAAATATCTATGGAAGGCAGGATCACTTCATCAAAGAGATAGGTGGATGTCGGCGATACAACATAATTAGTCTCTTCAAAAATTTTATGGGACTTCATCGGCAAGAATTTTTTGTATCAAAAGCAGTTGCTACATCCCTTCGACATTTTGATGGGACTTCATCGACAAGACTTTTCCATATCGGAAGGAGTCACATGGGAGTCTCTTCAATGCTTCGATGGAATGATAAGTGTATCAAGGTGACAATGGGAATTCAGAGAGACAATGACTGTTCAGTTGGTATGGAAGTTGGAATAATGTTTTTTTCTATTACACTTGAAAATTATGCATGCAATATTGTAGCGCATGGGAATTGTGGAGAAGTGAAGATCAAAGTGAATGTAACAAAGTGTTGCCAATTTCATTTTGGAAAAAATCACCTGAAAGAACATAGCTCTACACTTGTATGTAATTTATGTTTTACTTACAAGAGATCTTTGCTTTGGTGTGTGGGTTTTTTCCCGGTAGGGTTTGCCCATGTAAATCCTATGTTCATTCCTTATTGTCTATTATGTTATTCATGTATGTGCATCTTTCTATTTTGTAATTACAAGTTTTGAAAGATTTTATGTATCTCTCTCCTGAAGATTAGTATTAGGAAAGTGTATTTCGAGGAAGATCAATGGAGAAAGGCAAGAAGAAAGACAAGAATTCTAAATCCAAGTCAGAGGGGAGATCAAAGTCTCTTGGTAAAAAGTCCAAGGTGAAATGATAGAACTGTGGGTAGATTGGACACATCCAAAAGATTGTAAAGAGGAGAAGATGAAGAAAAAGAAAAATAGTTCTTTTGAAAATGAATCTTCTCAGAGCGATGTAGATGCCTTCATAGCATCCTTGGCGATTCAGGCATTAGAAGATGTTTGACTGATTGAATAAGGTGCATCCTTTCACATGACCTCTCATAGAGGTTGGTTCTCAAAGTATGAAAAGTATGCTGGTGGAAGGGTTTATCTAGGTGATGATTCTCACCTAGAGATTGTTGGTTGTGGAAGAGTTAGAATTCAGTTTCCTGATGCAAGAGTGAAGGGAATCGATGATATGATGCATATACCATGTTTGACTCAAAATTTACTTTTTGTAAGTAAGCTTAATGATGCTAGTGTGCAAGTCTCTTTCTCAAATGGTATTTATATAATGACTAGAGACTCTATGGTGCTAGCTAAGGGTGCATGAATTGGAAATCTATAAGCTGGATGCATGTGCAATACTGTGTAATAGTGATTCAAGTCAAGTAAATATGATCATGTAGAGAAAGGAGGTGTTCCTGAGGGTGCAAATTCTTTGGAGATGAAGCTCCTAGCAAAGAAAACAATGTTGTGACATCAAAGGTTCAACCACATTGGTGAAAAATGCATAAAATCCTTGAAAAATAAAATCCCGATTGAAGGAATTGATGATTGTAATCTTGAGTTCAATTTTTGTGAACATTGCATACATGGAAAGAAACACCGTGTTTTATTTTATTCTAGTCCTCATAAATCTTATCGTATTCTAGATTATATTCATGCTGATATATTTGGTCTAGTTAATGTTCCTTTTTTTTCGAAATCTATGTATTTTGTTTCGTTCATAGATGATTATTCAAGAAGGACATTTGTTTATTTTCTTAGAAGTAAAACTAAAGTTTTCAGTTGGTTTGAGGAATTTAAAACCTTGGTTGAAAATCAGACTGGTAGAAATTTTAAGTGTTTGAGGATGGATAATGGTGGTGAGTTTTGTTCAGTAGATTTTGATAAGTTTTGCAAGGACCACATAATTAAAAGGAATAAAAAAACTCCTTATACTCCATAGCAAAATGGAGTTGTAGAAAGGATGAATAGAACACTGATGGAAAGGGTGAGAAGTATGCTGAGTAGTGCTAGTATGGAACAAATGTTCTAAGCTAAGGCTGTAGCTACAACATGTTATTTGATTAAAAAATCTCCCACTTTGGCACTCATGGACAAGACACCTATGGAAGCAAGGTTTGGTAAGAATTCCTCATTGAGACACATTAGATTCTTTGGCTATGAGGCGTATGCATATGTGCCCAGTGAAAAGAGATCTAAATTAGAGAACAAGGAAGTGAAGTGTATTTTCATTTATTATGGCATCGATATGAAGGGGTACAAGCTTTGGAACCCAGTTACAAAGAAGGTGCTCTATAGTAGAAGTGTGATCTTCTGTGAGCTAAAACCTTTGATCTACAACCAAAGATGAAAAAAGAAAGAAAAGAGATAGTTGAAGTTCTTCTTACACCAAATAAAGATGAACTACGTACTCCTTGTGGACCTATTAATGAGGAGAGATCAAGTAGCTCTGAAATTTCTGAACAAGATGAAGAATCTCAGCCTCAACTTCTGAGGAGGTCTACACGTGCTAAGAAGAAAAATAAAAGGTTTGGATATTCTCTATTAGATTCCAGTTGTGCCTATGCTTTGATTGCTAACACTGATGAGCCTAAGACTGTTAGAGAGGCTATGGGTATGTCTGATTTAGATTTATGGTTGGAAGCCATGAATGAGGAAATGAAATCTTTGAAGAAGAATGAAACATAGGATCTGGTACCTTTTCTTGAAGGACGTAAGCCTATTGGATGTAAATGGGTGTTCAAGAAAAATATAGTTCTTGATGGTAGTGTTGAGAAGCATAAAGCAAGGTTGGTCGTAAAAGGATATTCATTGGTGGAGGGAATTGATTATGGAGAAATATTTTCTCCTGTAGCTAAGCTGACGTATATCAGATTTTTGTTGTCACTTGCAGTTGCATATGACTTATAAATCAAGTAGATGGATGCAAAGACAACATTTCTTCATGGTGATTTGAAGGAAAAGATTTACATGTCCCAGCTAGAGCACTTCATTGAAAAAGGTAAGCAAAACCTGGTTTGCAAATTAAAGAAATCTCTATATGGTTTGAAACAATCACCTAAAATGTGGTACCAAAAGTTTGATACCTATGTGTTGTCTTTAGGGTTTGTGAGATCAAAGTTTGACCATTGTGTTTACTTTAAATCTGAAAATGGTCATCTTTTTGTTATTTCCCTGTATGTGGATGATATGTTGTTCATTGGGAATAGTAAGGGTATGATTTACAAATTAAAATATCAATTGTTAGCACAATTTGAGATGAAATATGTAGCTTCAGATAGGTATATTCTAGGGATGGAAATTAGAAGGGATAGGGGAAATAGAAAACTTTGGCTAAGCTAGAGCAAGCATATAAATTCTGTCCTAGAGAGGTTTAATATGGTGGATTGTAAGCAGTTAGTTGTTCAAGTGTTGCAGGGAATGAAACTTTTTGTTGAAGATTGTCCAAAATATCCTATTGATATGGAGGAAATGACCAAGGTTCCCTATGCAAGTACAATTGGTAGTTTAATGTATGCAATCGTTTTTACCATGCCAGACATTTCCCAAGAAGTGGGAGTGCTTATTCGATTTGTGGCTAATCCAGGAAGGTTGAATTGGGATGTTGTGAAGAGATTTTTCAGGTATTTGAAGGGTAATTTTGAGTACGCCTTATGTTATCATGATTAATCTACTATATCTCAGAGTTTATTTAGCATTTGTGGATATGTATTCACGTTGTTTGGTGGTGTAGTTAGCCAAATTAGCAAGTGGTAGGCTGTAGTCATTTTCTCCACTACTGAGGCTGAGTACATGGCAACAATTCATACCTACAAGGAAGACATTTGGCTTAGAAGATCATGTTCTGATGTTGGTTTTGATGCAGGGAAGATTTTAATTTGTTGTGTCAGTCAGAGTGCCATTTGTTTGGCAAAAAATCCAACCTTCCATGCTAGGACGAAACATATTGATGTGTAGTACCACATTGTTCATGATATGGTGGAGGATGTAAAGGTTAGTATGAAAAAAATTGATACTTTGGTCAATGTTGTTGATGCATTGACAAAGCCTATGAGCATGAATAAGTTCAAATGATGCACCAATTCGATGGGCCTTGGGGCCTAGAATATTTAGTGACTTCAAGAGTTGATTGGGAGCCAATAAGTTCTTTGTCAATTGGGAGAATGTTGAGAAAGAGGTGTCTCAAACTTATTGGTGTAAAAGGCATTGGATTCAGGTTCATCAGGTTGACAGGTGAATTTTGACGGGACTTAATGGCTAGTCTCCTCGACATCCCGATAAGTGCTTCATCGAAGAGACATTATGATATTGGAGGGAGCTGTTTTGTAGTCCGTTCGATATTCTGATGAACGACGGGAAGGGAATTTTCAAGGAGACATGAGGATATTGACAAGACCTAAAATGTGGTCCCTTCAATATTTCAATGGAGCTATACAAGGAGACAATACGATATTGGTGAGACCTTGAGGCTTGTCCCTTTGATATCTTGATGGAAGGCAAGATCGCTTCTTTGAAGAGACACATGGATGTCAGTGGGACAACATGATTTGTATCTTCGATATTATGATGGGACTTCATCAGTAAGATTTCACCATATTGAAAGGAGTTTCTACAATGACCCTTCTACATTCTAATGGGAATTCATCAACAAGACTTCACCATATCAGAAGGATTCACTTGGGAGTCTCTTCGACACTCTGATGGAATGATAGGTGTATCGAGGGACAATGGGAATTCAGAGAGACAATGACTGTTTGGTTGGTATGGAAAGTGGAATGATAGTTTTTTCTATTATACTTGAAAAGTATGTATGCAATGCCATAGCGCATGGGAATTTCGAGTGAGTTAAGATTAGAGTGAATGTAACGAAGTTCTACCTATTTCATTCTGGAAAAAGCACCTGAAAGAGCATAGCTCTGCACTTGTGTGTAATTTATGTTTTATTGTAATACAAGAGATCTCTGCTTTGGTTTGTGGATTTTTTCCTGAGAGGGTTTTCCCACATAAATCCCATGTTCATTCCTTATTGTCTATTCTATTATTCATGTATGTGCATCTTTATGTTCTGTAATTGCAAGTTTTGAAATATTTTTTGTATCTCTCTCCTAAAGATTAGTATTAGGAAGGCATATTCCACACTCTGCTTTCCTTTCAAGAGAGAGGGGTGGAAGAAAAAAACCCCAAGGAAGGTCAAAGGAATTAAAGAAGATAATAAAAAGGAATGATAAAGAGAAAAAAATAATTTATGAAAGTAGAAAAGAGCAAGAAATTAAGTAAAAAGAATATAAATACCTATAAACACACAAGCCTAAAAATATCATTATAAATACCTATGGATAATTAAATACAAATATATATGCACCTAAATGCATTTAAGTATCTAATTGTATATGTGAAACATATATTAAGAAATTATAATGGAAAATATGTGTAAATAGACATATACTTAAATGCAAATAAGTGTTCTTAAAAAGAAATTTAACATTAAATAGAGGCTATCGAATTTGATATAAAAACTAAAGATCAACAAGACAAATAAAATGAGGATACCAGAAATGAAGGCAATGAAAATAAAAAATGGAGAAGAAGAAAAAGGTAAAGATGAAAAGAATATGGATGATAAGGATGATAAAGACAAGAAGGAGGATGAAAAGAAAGACATGAAAAAGGAAAACACCTCCAAAAAAGAAGAAGAGAAGAGAAAGAAGAGAACAAAGAAGAATCTATAGTTGAAAGAAATGAAGAAGAATCCTAGAAGACCATAGAGCCAACAAAGTCACTTAGATAATCCTCCAGGAACACCCTTTAGGGTTGTCTGACAAAGAAAATAAGGATTCAACTAGTCATTCCTCCCCAATTGGTTCAAATCCCATCACAAGGCTATGTTGATCTGAATAAAATCCCACCTGTTCAGAGAATGGAGATTGGAGGCACTTTTCTCACCTCTAGGAGAAAAGAAATCATAGAAACTGATCAGAAGGGGACTGAGCTAATCAATGATGCAATCAAAGTCTTACAGGATGCAACCCCTAGTACCACCGTTGATGATTCTTTAACACCTGTTGAGAATTTGAAGTTCATGGTTGATTCATTCATGGAATATACTTCTAGCCTAAAGGAGTAGGCCACAAAAGAAGCTGAGTCAATGATTGTGGAGAAAATATTGCTTGAAATTTAGGACAAATGTGCAACTACACATAGCAAGGTTATGAAATGTTTGGAAGAAGTGAAATAATGTGAAATTGAGGCTCAAACACTATTCTTATAGTGCATGAGATGGCTAGTTGCTACTCAAGGCTTTAAGGACCTAATGGACTTAATAGAGTCGCAGTTGATCAATTCCTTCAGAACTTATGATCTTACAAAAGACATAAACTATGCCTCTTGGACTGCAATTTTAGACTTTCAAAACAAGTTTTCACCTTGCAAAGAAAAAAATGGGATGTTATAAGGTGATTCAGTTAGCTTGGAGACCTAGTAAAGTGCAAGCATATACTAATAGCAAGTTCTCTCACTAAAGCTGATAAAATTTAAAAGATAAATCCTTATCTAACTACTCCAGAAGAAGGAGAGGAGAATTTGGTGGAATTGGAATCATTTCATAAGGAACTTGTTACAACTTAGAAAAATTGGGATGAAGGGAAAATTTCTTGGGAAGCCATTCTCGAGGAACTTGAAGGTGATTTATCCTCCACGTGAACATATTTCACCTCGTATAATTTATTTTAGTTGCTTTCAGTTTTTATTTGGCTGTACATATGATAAAATGTAACTTTGGGAATAATTCCCTAAGGGGGAGCTAGTCATTTCATTTCAGTTGTCTTTTGGCACTTCCTTTGTCCTTGATGTCAAAGGGGGAGAAGTCTTGAGAAGTTGAAGAAGTTTTGGGAGAAGTATGGAGAAGTTTAGATACTGTGTTTGGGGGAGAAGTTTTGAGAAGTTTTTATTTGAAGTTGAATTTGTTGAAATTCATTTTTGGCACATGTTTCCATCAATGAAAAAGGGGGAGATTGTTGAAAGAATGAAGAAGGAACCCTTTGATGTGTTGTCATTGATGCCAACAATGTTTGTTGATAGTGTTGACTAATTTGGTAAAACTATTTTTGTGTCATCTTGATCTAGTAATTCGGTCCGGATTCACTCATGTTTAAGATCGGCTTATGTGGTTATGGTATGCTATTCAGGACTACTAAATATATCTATGCTCAAGATTTCAACAATTTTGGTCAATCTAGTTGAAAGTTACAAGTGACATAAGTTCAAAAAACTATATTCTAGCTTATACAGTACAAGTTAATAAGAGTTATCTGGTCCACATTCCTCTGGTGTTTGGTTTTAAGCTCTACAATTTTGGGAAATGATTTAGAGGTGTCAACACTACACATATTCTAGATGGAGATTGCTTATATGATTAGACGAATGATTGATGTTGGATGGATTGGATTATTTTTTGGTTGAGTCTAATCCCTAGCCAACCTAATGCTTGAAGTTGTGCTATGAAGATTGATATGCATTGTGGATTAAAGGGATCTATTTTAGATTTGTGTCAAACTTAATTCAAAGTTTTTCTCATTTATTTTGAGCACAAAGAAGTTTGTATCCATGTATGAAGCTGGCAAAGTTTTTGAATTGAAATGGGGCTACATATAATTAAGCTGACCTAATTGATGTATGTGGATGCAATATGGTATATATGTGGAACAGTCTTGTGTTGAATATAAAAAAATGGAAGTGATACATATGGTGTGTGCGAAATCTGAGATTGTGCGAAATCTGAGATTGTGCGAACTTGTGAATTTATATGTGTGAAATTAGAATAATGGAAAAATTACTGTGAATGCAGAGCGACTGTAGTGTAGTGCAATATCATGTATTTGGAACTTCATTGGAGCTAAATTTAGCACAAGAAAGGTGCATTTTGTATCAGTTCACACCTTGGCTATGTAGCCATTTTTTTCTTGTATCTATTTTCAAGCTATGAGCCTTTTAAGGATAGTGAGTCCTAACAGTGATCCCTATAATATCTTATAACCGGTTATAATATATTGTGATTTAATCTTCACCATGGTTTTTCCCTCCTTGGGTTTTCCACATAAAAATCTTCTTGTTCTTTTGTTATGTGGTGTTGTGATTTTTTCATGTACTCATTCATAGCTGCAGTTAAATATGTTTTGATAATTGATTGGATTATGATTGAATGGTTTAATAGAATACTAATTCATCCTCTCTCAGTATTCTGGGTGCTCAACATTATCCATTCGATACTCTCATGCCCATGAGAAATCGGTCCATGAGCATGCATAGGTATGTCTATGTACATATACTCATGTACATATTAACTCACGTGTATGGGTTTATCATCGACATATATATGTATACATATATACATTCCATGTATATATATCATCGATTAAATAAGATCACATAAAAGAACTCACATGTGCAAAGGAGACTTAACAATATCACTAAAAGAACATCTTAACAGATTCCTATACCTTCCCAAATTTAATCACAAATAAAACCAATGGACGACTTACCAATTTCCCGAACTACGACTCAATTGAACCAATCTATATGTGTGTGTGTGTGTGAAAAAGCTCAGTTAGGTTTTGTTAAGGGTTACCCAACCAATCACTTCTCCTTGTTAAGGGTTACCCAACCAATCACTTCTCCTAAGTGATACTTCCCCTCCCTTCCTGAGGCTTGATCCCTATATCTACATTCAACTTAGAACATTACAATACTAGTTAGTTGTTCATCAAAATGATCATTTGCATATATATTCATTTCATAATTAGAATATAAAATTGATTCGACATTCATTCTACTTTTCATTTTAACATAACATCAAATCAATTTAACTTCCATTCATCATTTTCCAAATAATACATATAAACGAAGTGCAAACACATGTTTTTCATTCAAAAACACAAGCACATTCATTTATTCAGTATTTTAACCTACCATAGTAAATAGTAAATAGGTAAATGCACAATGGGGTGTAACATTTTGTTTATTTTTTGTGATTTTATTTCTAAATAGGTAGATTTAATAAGTTTTTTGATGTAAATTTATTTAATTTACAAGAAATGATAATCAACCTCCCAATCTTCAAAATCCTCCTTCACCTCAACTTGAAATACTTGGTGAATAAAAACCCCAAATCCAACAACAAAATCCTCCAAAAATTCCTCAACATCCCCCTGGAACTCAACACAATTTAATGGGGGAAATAAAAAATAACAAAAAACAAATTGAGTTAATTGCAAGGTTGAAAGATCTTGCAAGTTCAACCTTGCAAAGAACCACACTTGCAGAATCACTTGAAGCTATGTTAAAACACGTAGATTCAATTAGGAAGCAAATAAGTGGTTGGGTGGAGAAGAGACACAAGTACATAGAATATTATGCAGATAAACTATCCTACACACAAGTCAAAAATGAAAAAAATACAAAATTTGACTTGTGTTCACTTTTCACAAACCCACGAACAAATCAACCTCTACACCCTATAAGTAAGAGGTTTCCTATCCATTGGTGCAACCACCAAGGGATAAAGGACCATTTTTGGTAGAGGTGGTGGATGGTTTTTGACCATTCTCCATGCAACAATAACGAGGTCCCACAATATTTATTGAGGAAACTCTACTATGAGTTTGTCCTCAACAAATCCCCAATTGTTTTGATATTTGGGACTTCCAGGGTGGAGGTGGTGGGTGTGCATAGGATAGACCAAGGGCATGTCTTGATCTTCAATGGCCAGTGAGATGAACACTTGCCAAACTGTCTTATGAGCACGTGGCTATCCCTTCTGTTGTGAAGGAGAGTGTTGGGGTCAAGGCTCTGTAGCCTATTAGTTCTTTGACCAAGAGTATCATAGAGCGTTCTAGTCCTGCAATACATCGTGAGCTAGGGGAGACTTCGAGGGGTATGGTTCCACCCCATATTTTTTAGGCTTATGGGTCCACCTGTGGTTATGACCTCATAGATAGTCATGAGGAAAATGCGTAGGCTACGTTTGCAACTGACTAGTTGGTGATGATATATGCCCCTCTTGAATGAGGCTTTCAACCTTGATACTCAGGTAAATGATAACAAGTTCATTGAATTTAATTTATTAAACTTCATTTTTGAAATGCAAGATTAACTAATTTAGTTTAATGATTGTAATGAAATTTTAGGGTCATAGTGTTCATTCTATTTTAAGCAATCCTCCACCTCCATATTATGCCATGACATGTACTGCTAAGGTATGTAACTAGTAAACAATTATAAATATTACAGATGAATATCATTGTTATATGAATGGTATTCTAATATTTATTTTTGGATGTTGAATAGGTTAATCTTGGAGATTTCAAGACAACACCTCCCAATGGTGGTGGAGTTCAAAGCCTCACTCAGGTAATAGAATAAAGAGTTTAACAAATGAATTGTACTTAATAGATTAAGATACCACAAATCAACCTTCCCAAAAACAAACTTCATAGACATTCATCCTATTTCTAATCATGAATTCAAACCAAATAACTAGAAGAAAGAAACTTTAAAAGTTAAAATTGCAAGCTTACAATAGTCAATAAACAACTTCAAGAGACGTGCATGACAAAAATAGAACCAAATAAAATTTCAATAATTTCCTTTTCCCCAAGCATATCTAAGTAGAAAGACATTGATATACCTCTCAAATTCTACTACGAAAATTTCACTTAATCTTGTCACAAACTCATTCTAGCTGCTATTAGCAATAAAACTTGTGGGGAAATGGTTAAGGCCATCTGAAGTATTAGAATGGTCTACTAAATTATAGGATAGATGCAAGAAGGCCAAATATAATCTAGGGCATAATAGTAGATCATGTTAATACTTCATATGCATGTAATATAATGCACCAAAGGTGATATTGCTAGTATGCTCTCTTTCCCTTAAATAAATCTAAACCTAAGGGCTCTCTAAATAAAATTTAAGTTCTCCATGGAAGTCTTAAGTTCAAGAATCTTTAAATTCATTTGTTCAAATCCACCTATAGCATCATTTCTCACTTTCTTTTCCTGCACAAATTCTTACCAAATACAAAACCTCTTGAGGTTTTCCACTTCTCCATTTCCAATTGCCCGTTTCACATATTGCATAGGTACCTTCCTTGAAATTTCTTGAGAGCAAGAATAATCTCTTCATTCAAAACACTATATATATCATTCACTTTGGTTTGATTATTTTCAAGTGTTTTTAGAGAAAATTCCTTTTGTATTTCATACATTCTAGTACTTTCTATCTCTAGTTTTGCATTGTCATTTTCCCATTACTGCACACACACCTTCCTCAACTTCTCAAGAGAAAATTCCTTCTTTCATTTCATGTATTCTACTACTTGTACCTCTAGTTATGCATTGACATTTTCCCATTGCCTAGTTATGAAGGGTGGTTAAGGATATTTGGATATGAGGTGTTGAGATATGAGGAGAAGGGGGATATTGTTGAGGGATATGAGAAATTTACTCTCAATGGACCCATTTTAAGGTAAATAATCCTAATCCTTGCAAGCAATGTACAAGCAAGGTAAATAATCCCAATCCTAACAAGAGAGGTTGGATTAAATGTACTTGTATCAGGTTAGTGTTGCAATGTAGATGATTCAGAGACATAATAATAGATTAAGTGTTGTGAAGCTAGCATATATATATTAAGCCTTGGTAGAGATCACACACACCTAGAGTCTAAAATATGTAACTTCACAAATCTTTTTGGAATTAAATTCAACCCAATGAAACTTGTGGAATTATTTAGAGAACTTCCATGTAGCTTTAGCCAATGTGAAATACACAAATGTATAGCCCAAATTACATCTATTTCTGCAAACCAAAATCAAGTTAAATCTAATTATTAGTTGAAAGCTTTTAAAACTCAATAATTTAATTGTAATTATCAATGAAAAGTGATTATATGATATTTTAAGGTCTACTTGAAATCTATAGGCAAGCAAACAAAATCATTTTCTAAGAGAGGCTCATCCCCCTCCATGATGTTCTGGTTGCACTGCATGTAGTGACTGTTCAACATTTTTAGAATCATATCTAGACTACAAAAAGATAAAAACATGATAATTATCATCATTAACTTCTAAAATGAAGTTTTCAAATTATGTAAAGAGAAATAGCTAAAACACAATATTTCCACTTTCTAGCATTCTAGGTGATATGAAATGACATGATAAGACCAAGATAAGGGGAACTTGTAGTTATTGGGAATGAATCCTATAAAAGGTTTTGGGTTGAGATCGGCCTCGCCCAGAGCTAGGGAAATAACAATCAAAGTTATATCTGTTACGGTTTTTCTCCATACTTTAACTATCATGGTGCACATGTTGATGCTTGTTACTACAATTTATAGCTTTCCAAAGATCACAGATGACTCTTGTCACTATTAAATTCTTCCCACTACAAGGAGGATCAAACACTAATGGAAAATAGTTATCTGTATCACTATCAAGCTTGGTGTACATGTATGAGAAATTGCAACTCCCTTGGAACACATGTATGAGAAATGTGGAAGCATGGAAAAGGCATGTGAATTGTTTGATAAAATGCATCAAAGATATATTTCAAGGATTTGAATGATTTCAAGATATGCACAAAATGGAAAATGTGGTAGCATAGACAAGGCAATGAGCTATTTGAAAAAATGCCTCAAAGAAATGGGGTCTCCTAGTGATGTACATCACCAAGAGACCCCATTTCTTTGAGGCATTTTTTCAAACATCTCACTACCTTGTCATTTTTTCCATACTCCAATCCCCTCTCTCCCACTCCCTCTCTCTCTCTCTTAGGTCTCTCCTTGCCACCCCCTCTCCCTCTTAGGTCTCTCTCTCTCCCTCTCTCCCCTCTCTCCCCTCTCTCTCTCTCTCACCTTTATCTCTCTCTCCCATCCTCTATCTCCCTCCCTATCTCCTCTCTCCTCCCAGCCACACCCCTCTCTCTCTCTCTCTCTCTCCCTCCCTCTCTCTTTCTCCCTCTCTCTCTCTCAGGTCTCTCTCTCCCACCCGCCTCTCTCTCTCTCTCCCTCACACCCTACCTAGATAAGTCCCTCTCACTCCAACCCCCTCTCTCCTTGCCACCCCCTCTCCCTCTCTCTCCCACTCCCTATCTCTCGCACTCCCTCTCTCTCCCTATCTCTCAGGTTTATCCCTCCCACCCCCTCTCTCTCTCAGGTCTCTCCCTCTGGCACCCTACCTAGATAACTCTCTCCTCTCTCTCTCCCCCTCCCTCCCTCCCTCTCTCTATCCCTCCCACACTACCTAGATAATTCCTCACTCCAACCCCCTCTCTCCCACTCCATCCCTCTCTCTTCCTATCTCTCAGGTCTCTCCCTCCCACACCCTATCCCTCTCTTAGGTCTCTCTCTCCAACCCCCTCTCTCCCACTCCCTCTATCTGACTCCCTCTCTCTCCCACTCCCTCTCTCTCTCACACTCCCTCTCTTTCCCTATCTCTTAGGTCTCTCCCTCTCACCCCCCTCTCTCTCTCAGGTCTCTGACTCTGGAACCCTTCCTAAGATAACTCTCTCTCTCCCTCTCCTTCTCTCTCCCCATCTCTCTCTCCCACCCGCTTTCCCTCTCTCAAGTGTCTACTTCTCTCTCTCTCATTCCCTCTCCCCTCTCTCCCTACCACCTTGCCTAGGTAAGTCCCTCTCACTCCAACTCCTCTCTCTCTCTCTCTCCGTCCCTCCCACCCCCTCCTCTCTCTCTCTTTGTATCTCTCTTCATCTCTCTGTCTCTCTCTGTCTCTCCCCCCCTCTATCTTTGTCTCTGTCTCTATCTCTGTCTTTGTCTCTGTCTCCCTATCTTTTTGTCTCTCTGTCTCTCTCTATCTCTCTGTCTCTGTCTCTGTCTCTCTCTTTGTCTCTTTTTCTCTCTCTATTTCTCTCTGTATTTCTATTTATCTGTTTGTCTCTCCCTCCCTCCCTCTATCCATCCCACCCTACCTAGATAAGTCCCTCTCGCTCCAACCCCCTCTCTCCAACTCCCTCTCCCTCTCTCTTAGGTCTCTCCCTAGCACCCCCTCTCTGTCTCTTAGGTCTCTCTCTCAAACACTCCCTCCCTCCCTCTCCCTTCCTCTCTCTCTCCCTCTATCTCTCTCCCACTCCTCTCTCCAACTCCCTATCTCTCATACTCCCTCTCTCTACGTATCTCCCAGGTCTCTCCCTCCCACCCCCTCTCTCTCTTAGGTCTCTCCCTATGGTACCCTACCTAGATAAATCTCTCTCTCTCTCTCCCTCCCTCCCTCCCTCTCTTTCTATCCCTCCCACCCTACCTATATAAGTCCCTCTCACTCCAACCCCCTCTCTCCCACTCCCTCTCTCTCTCTCTCCCCCCCATCTCTCTCCCCACTTCTCTCTCTCCCCTCTCTCTCTCTCTCTCCTGAACCTTTGTCTCTCTCTCTCCCTCTCTTGCACTCCCTCTCTCTCACACTCCCTCTCTCTCCATATCTCTTAGGTCTCTCTCCCACCCCTCTCTCTCTCAAGTCTCTATCTGCCACCCCTTCTCCCTATCTCAAGTCTCTGCCTCTCACCCTCCCTCTCTCTCCCCCACTCTCTCTCTCCCTCTCTCCCTCCCACTCCCTCTCTCTCCCTCTCCATCCTTCCCTCCTCTTCTCTCCTTCTCTCTATCTCACTTCTCCCTCCATCTGTACCTCCCTCCATCCATCCCTCTCACCAATTTAATCCATGTGTTTTTTCCACAACATAATTGTTTGTGTAAGTAGCTTATGGTTTTTAGAGATGTTTTGTGCTTGCTATACTTGAGGATGATCATATGTCTTGTGCTTGCTAGACTTGAGGATGATCATATGTTTTTTGTGTGGAAAACTCGAACTTCTCAACTGTCATGTGAATGTTTCTCTTTTCAATTGTTTTGCATGCCATCATAAGGGATTGAGCTGATTGAACATAGCTCAGAGTGATTCGGTGTGTTTGGGTATGAAATAGGACCATGCCTAGCATAAATGTACCTATCAAGACACATTAAAATAGTTCATTTGGTCACATGAGCTGTAGAATGAAAATTGCACCACTTTGCAATTTTACACTGCTTGTATTTGACACTTTTTCCATCAAGTGAAAAATAGACACCACGAAAAGACAACTATGAGATAAAAAAAAGAGAGAGGTTATTGCAGAGGAGCCCAACATGATCCCATAGGATTAGACGAAGAGTTCGTAAGCATCATGGTTTTTGAGTAATAGCTTGTCAAAGATTGCAGCCATTTTGCACTTTGGACCCTTAAGGGATCAAACTGGTTGAATTTGGCTTAGAGTGATTCAAAATGTTTGGGTGTGAAAGAGGACCATGCCTAGTGTAAATGTACCCATACGAATGCATTGGAATAGTTCATTTGGTCACACGAGTTGTAAAATGAAAGTTGCACCACTTTGCAACTTTACACTGCTTACATTTGACACTTTTTCTATTTAGTGAAAAGTAGACACCACAGAAAAATGACTATGAGATAACAAAAACTGAGAGAAATTATCGTAGAGGGGCCCAATGCGATCCTGTACAATCAGATAGAGAGTTCGTAAGTGTCACAGTTTCCAAGTAATATCCCGTCAAAGATTGTTGACCTTTTGCACTTTGGACCCTTAAGGAATTGAGCCAATTAAATTTAGCTCAGAGTGATTTGGATTGTTTGGGTATGAAAGAGGACCATTCCTAGCATAAACATACCCATATGGATGTGTTGGAATTTTTTTTCGGTCACACGAGTTGTAGAACGAAAGTTGCACCACTTTGCAACTTTACATTGCTTGCATTTGACACTTTTTCCATCAAGTGAAAACTGAACACCACAGGAAAATGACTCTTAAATAACAAAAAATAAGAGAGGTTATTGTAGAGGGGCCCAACGTGATCCTATAGGCTCAGAAAAAGAGTTTTTAAGCTTCACGGTTTCCAAGTAATATCCCATCAAAGATTGTTGCCCCTTTGCACTTTGGTCCCTTAAGGGATTGAGCTAGTTGAATGTAGCTCAAAGCGATTCAACATGTTTGGGTGCAAAAGAGGACCATGCATAGCATAAATCTACCCATACAAATGCATTGGAATAGTCCATTTGGTCACATGAGTTGTAGAATGAAAGTTGTACCACTTTGCAACTTCACACTACTTGCATTTGACACTTTTTTCCATCAAGTGAAAATTGGACACTACGAAAAACTAATTATGAGATAACAAAAACCAAGAGAGGTTATTGTATAGAGGCCCAACATGATCTCGTAGGCTTAGAAAAATAATTTTTAAGCATCATGGTTTTTGAGTAATATCCCATAAAATATTGCTACCCTTTTGCACTTTGGACCCTTAAGGGATCAAGCTGGTTGAATGTAGTTCAAAGCGATTCGATGTGTTTGGGTGCAAAATATGACCATGCCTAGTGTAAACATACCCATCTAAATGCATTGGAATAGTCTTTTTAGTCACATGAGTTATAGAACAAAAGTTGCACCACTTTATAACTTTGCATTGCTTGCATTTGACAATTTTTTCCATCAAGTGAAAACTAGACACCATAGAAAAATGACTCTAAGATAAACCCTCAAATCTCAACCCTCAACCCTTAAACCCTAATCACTCAACCCCTATACCCTATACCCTATACAATATATCCTCAACCCTCAACCCTAAACCCTAAACCCTCAACCCTTAAACCCTAAACCCTTAAACCCTCAACCCTCAACCCTTAAACCCTCTACCCTATACATTAAACCCTTGAACCTTAATCCCTTAACCCTCAACCCCTATACTCTCTACCCTATACATTGCATCCCTCAACCCTAATCCTTCAACCATGTACCCTCAAACCTATACCCTAAACCCTCTACCCTCAACCCTAAACCCTTAACCCTAAACCATTAAAACCTAAACCCTTAAACCTTCTACCCTCTACCCTCAACCCTAATCCCTTAACCCTTAAACCTAGGCAAACTCTCTACCCTAATCCATCAAACCTTATGCCCTCCACCCTATACAATAGACCCTCAACCCTAAACCCTAAACCCTCAACCCTTAAACCCTCTACCCTCTACCCTCTACCCTCTACCCTATACATTAAAACCTCAACTCTCAATTCTCAACCCTAAAACCTATACCCTCTACCCTATACATTAGACCCTCAACCCTAATCCTTCAATCACATACCCTAAACCCTCTACCCTCAACCCTAAACCCTTAAACCTTAAAACTTATACCCTCTACCCTCAACCCTCATCCCTCTACCCTCAACCCTATAACCTCAACCCAATACCCGAAACCATCAACCCTATAGGTCCTCAACCCTATACCCTCAATTCTCAATCATCTACCCTATACATTGGATCCTAAACCCTCATATATCTTTTCCCTCCCTCCTCTTTTCTCTTTCTCTCTATCTCACTTATCCCTCCATCTCTCACTCCATCCATCCCTCCCTCTCTATCCTAATTCCTCAACTATATACACTCAACGCTTAAACCCTTGAACACTCGACCATAAACCCTAAACCCTAAACCCTTAAACCCTCTACCCTCTACCCTCTACCCAATACCATCTACCCTCAACCCTTAATCCCTCAACCCTAAAACCCTCAACCCTCTACTCTCTACCCTTAACCTTAAAACCTAAGCCTTTAACCCCTATACCCTCTATCCTATACAATAGACCCTCAACCCTAATACCTTAACCCTAGGCCCTCAACCATCTACTCTAAACCCTAAACCCTTAAACCCTAAAGCCTCAACCCTCAACCCTTAAACCCTAATCCCTCAAATCCTATACCCTCTACCCAATACAATAGACCCTTAACCATAATCCCACAACCCTATACCCTCAACCCTCAAACCTAAACCCTCAACCCTCAACCCTTAAACCCTAAAAACTTAAACCCTCTACCCTCTACCCTATACATTAAACCCTCAACACTCAATTCTCAATGCTCAACCCTTAATCCCTCAAGCCTCAACCCCTATACTCTCTACCTTATACATTGGACCCTCGACCCTAATCCTTCAATGATGTACCCTTAAACCTATACCCTAAACCCTAAACCCTCTACCCTCAACACTAAACCCTTAAACCCTAAACACTTAAAAATTATATCCTCTACCCTCAACCCTCATCCCTCAACCCAACACCCTAAACCATCAACCTTATAGGTCCTCAACCCTATACCCTCAATTCTCAACCCTCTACCCTATACATTGGATCCTCAACCTTCATATATCTTTGTCCCCCCTCCTCTTCTCTCCTCTGTATCTCACTTCTCCCTCCATCTCTCCATCCATCCATCCCTCCCTCTCTACCCTAATCCCTCAACCCTAAACCCTTAAACCCTTAAAAGCTCAACCCTAAACCCTAAAACCTCAACCCTCAGCCCTTGAACCCTAAACCCTTAAACCCTCAACCCTCAACCCTCAACCCTCTACCCTCTACCCTCTACCCTAATCCCTCAACCCTTAAACCCTTAAACCCAAGAAAGCTCTCTACCCTAATCCCTAAACCCTCAACCTTTAAACTCTAATCCCTCAACCCCTATACCCTCTACCCTATGGATTGGAACCTCAACCCTAATCCCTCAATCCTCTACCCTCAACCCTTAAACCCTATACGTTAAACTCTCAACCCTTAATCTCTCAACCCTCAACCCTTAAACCCTAAACCATCAACCCCTATACATTCTACCCTTTACATTAGATCCTCAACCTAATCCTTCAACCATATACCCTCAAACCTATACCCTAAACCCTCTACCCTCAACCCTAAAACCTTAACCCTAAACCCTCAACCCTAAACCCTTAAACCTTCCACCCTCTACCCTCAACTCAATACCCTCTACCCTCAACCCTATACCCTCAACCCAATACCCTATAGGTCCACCCCAATCCCTCAACCCTATACCCTCAACCCCTATCCCTTTCTCTCTATTTATACATCTCACCTCTCTCTCCCTCCCTCTCTCCTGCCCTCTCTACTTATATCTATGTACCCTCTCCCTCTTTCTAGGTACCTCTCACTCAATCAATCCCTACCACTCTCTCTTGCTCCCTCTATCTATCTCTCTCTATCTCCCTCCCACTACCTCTTCATCACTCCCTCTCTCTCCCTCTCTCTCAGGTCTCTTCCTCTAGCACCCTACCTAGGTAACTCTCTATCTATCTATCTATCCCTCTCACCTTACCTAGATAAGTCCCTCTCACTCCACACCCTCTATCTCTCCCTCCCTCAGGTCACTCCATCCTATACCCTCTCCCTCTCTTAGGTCTCTCACTCTCATACTCCCTCTCTCTCACATTCCCTCTCACTACCTATCTCTCAAGTCTCTCCCTCTGGCACCCTACCTACGTAACTCTCTCTCAATTCTCTCTCTCCCACCCTCTCTCTCTGTCCCACCATAACTAGCTAAGTCCTCACTCCAACCCCCTCTCTCCCACTCCTCTCTTAGAATCTCCCTTCTACCCCCTCTCCCTCTCTCAAGACTCTCTCTCACTACCTCTCTACCTCTCTCCGGTCTCTTTCTCCCTCTCCCTCCCACCCTACCTAGACAACTCTCTCTCTTTCTCTCTCTTAAAATTCTCCCTCCCTCTAAATACATACATACATACAAGCATAATACACATGTACATACAATCCTACATACATACAAGCATACATGTACATATGTAGATACAATCTTACATACATACATGCATACATACATACATGCATGCATACATACATACATACATATAAGCATACATACATACATACATACATACATACATACATACATACATACATACATACATGCATACATACATGAGATACAAGCATACATGTACATACAAATATTTAAACATACATTCAATACAGTAGCATTTAACATAAAGCAAGACCTAACACGAGTGCATTATATCTTTCTTTGGGAATCCCCAAGGCTTAGGCTTGGTATTTTCTTTAGAATACCAACCCAAAGGCTTGGAGGGCCTTCCTAATGATCAAAGACATGTTTTTGCAAATTCTACAATATTTCACATAATTGGGTTTGTGCTCATTGTAAGGATTGCACATGTTTCAATGTCAAACAAATCGAACACCTGGCTAATGTTAGGCTCTCTCTTAGCTATCCAACGATGTAATTTTTTTCACTTTTTGAAAATGTTAAGCCTTTCATCTATAATTTCTTTTGTTTGTGTCTCTTTTTTGGCAAAACAGTGTTTGGTGTTTTTTCATTATAAATTAACTATTCATCGAAAGTTCAAATAAATTACATTTTTAGAAACTAGACTTCATTCTACAATTTTTTTTTAAAAAAAAGAAAATTTCAATTAGTTTCCAAAATTTGTAGGGGTAGCACAGCCAAAATTCTATTTTTCAAGAAGTGTCCACTTTGAAAATTAGTAAAAAAACAAATATTCATTAAAAAATTATCAAAAAAATTGTGCATCAACTACATACTACTAGAAAATTTCTCACTGAAGCAATTTTAAAATAC
The DNA here is from genome assembly GCA_007258455.2 of Sequoia sempervirens. NCBI lineage: Eukaryota > Viridiplantae > Streptophyta > Pinopsida > Cupressales > Cupressaceae > Sequoia > Sequoia sempervirens. The sequence goes on along the minus strand of VDFB02075321.1, from coordinate 415,883,399 downwards.
TAAAATAAAGTTCATTGTGCTAGGTACGCACAAAAGTTGCTATGTTATGTTTTTTATGACAAAAACAACACCAATTTTTGTGCATACCTCTTTTGAACCCCTTAATCTCAACCATTTTCAAAATAAATTATTAGTTTAGAAAGTAGACTCGGAGCACTACAATCCTTGTTTTTGTTGCATCTCAAAATTTTGAGTGTAACTATCCTCAATTTCATGTCCAAGGTTAGTATTTCTTGATTTTAGAAGAAGAAAAAAAGTGGCCACTTAAGCCCCTTTTTTGGCCCCCCATCTTTTTGTACTTACCCTATTGTTTGAGTGCCTTGTGAGGTTGTAGGGTCATGATGCATACTAAGTTGAAAATTGAGAACTTGCATTTCCACCCTTTAATATTTCATTGCACTTTGACTTGCATGTGCAAATAAATACTCCACATGCTTATACCATTCAAACTCTTGATTCCCTATAAACTGTAAACATGGATACGAGTCTCGATTCCCTATAAACATTGATATTCCAAAATTTTCAAACTTGATTAAAAATACAAATTTATGTTATGTGATTCCACATTCCCATTAATTAGGTAATTCAATTGAACATGCAATTTAAAGTCCTACTAGTTTAATATATAGTTAGACTTTAGGAATTGACTCATGATTGTGTGAAACTACAATTCACAAACTATGAATTGCTAATTATAAACAATATTAAAGTTTCACATCTCTACTCAATGTTTTTTCCAAATTTTCAAACACCTCCACAAGGAATTTAAAGCTTCATGGGTTTATAAATAAACTTGGATAATTTTGTAACACTTTAAGATGGCCAAATTCATTTCCAAATCACCAATGACCAAGATTGGTAATTTATGTTTTTGATGGAGTATTGAGTTTTGATTCAGTTAAGATTGGATGATAAATAAATTTTACAAACAAATTGAAGTAGAAATAGGCCTTTTATAAAATATTTGTTAACTAACACATTTTGAGTGGAGGAAAAGTTTAAAATTATTGTGTTCAAAATGGATAGTAAGTATTAGGTGCATGTTTTGGAGTCTATGGTAAGGTGAGCTCAAAGGAAATAGAATGTGAAACCATTTACTATTCAACAAAATCTTGTGCAATCATGAATGGAAGAGTCACTTGGATATACTAGAGTCATGTACATCAATATGATGTCTTCAGAGAAATAATGGCATGCAATTTTTTTATAGATGTGTTATGACAAAAAAAATCTTCTATACTTGCTTTTATACCTACAATGTCTAAAAGAGAAAAAATTGGTGTATGAGGCACATTTGGGCACCCACCTTTGTCACATCCCTTGGTTGATTAAATAATAAACTATGTATATAAGTTGTGGGTGCATGTGAAGCACTACTTATAGGTGTCGATTGTTATAATAATGGGGGGATTTTTTTGCATTAAATATAGTTTATTCAAATTGATTTACATACATTTTAGACCATGTAACATTGAGAGTCTTGCTACACTATTATCCAAATTTACATAAAAAAATATTTGATTATTACATTGATAGTATCTAAATAGATTATTTAGCCTATTATTTTCTAGTCAACACAAAATTTCTTGTATATATCTGGAAATTTAAGTCTTTTTCCATATTCCTTGTAGATTTTGAATTGTATTATTTTCTAAATTCTGAAAATCTTTTAATATACATGATATCTCTAGCTTCTTTAGGGGACCAATGTCTTTTACTTTTATCCTTTGCATTGTTGAATTTTACTGTATCATCCTTTAGCAATTGTCCCAAAATTTTCCTTTGATAGCTTCGTGTTGAATGTAACCTACATAGTAATATTATAAAATGTGAGTCTTCTATAAGACTCAGTAAGTATTCTCCTAGTACCCTAAAAAAATTCCTCATTTCTAGATTTCAAAATTGCCCAAAGTATATTTGATGTCAATAAAAGCCAATAACGACCATAAGAGTTACATAATATTTTCACATAACCAAAAAGAATCTCATGCCAATTAATTTTACAATAACCCCCCATCCTTCTAGAGTATTCAAAAACATTTTCCAAATATCTTTTACAAACAATCAATCAAAGAAAATATGTCTAATATTTTTCCAGTTGTTTACATACATAACATTAATTCAAATCATTGTTGGATTTAGTAAATGGAATCTTATGCAACAACAATAACCACTTAAAACAAGATACCTTTGGTTCTAATATATTAGACCACAAAATTTTGAAAATTTTTTTCCATTATTTTCTTTTTAGATTTAGGTTCCAACATTCGTTAAGGTAATTGTGAATATCATATGAACAACTAAGAGCTTTGTAGATTATTTTAGGTTTTATATTTTTAATTTTAGTACCATTCATCCAGGTGATAATGTCAAGAAATTCATTGTTGCTTCCTTCGCATCCGAGTAATTGGATGGCACTTCATGCATCTCTAATGATAAAATAAGTTCTCCAATGTGTTGTAGGGAGATTGAATTTAGAACTTAAGTCTAACCAGTATTTTAATTGATTGTTACATATTACATCCTTAAATCATCTAATACCTCTTAAGTGTCAATCTTTATCAGAACAACCTTGCATTAGTGCAAGAGGTTTTACTTTTTTTGATTGATTCCATCAAATAGATCTATCTTGGTGTATTGTTTTGTTTCTTGGGTTAAAAAACTCATAGTTTTTAAAATGTATTTTTATGATCAAGCACAAGATTTCCATAAGCTTTTGAATATGTTTGAGCCAATCGACACTACTGGGAAATTCCCAAATAATATATCATTTGTGGGGAGTTGTTTCTAGCCTTTGGCTATCTTTAGAACTCCTAACTAGATGTTCTTCAGTATTAGTGTCTTCCAAGGTTCATTTCCATTCATAGTATTCAATAACCATTTATTCACTAGAGCTATGCCATGTTTTTTTAAATATTTCAACCCTATTCCCCCTTCTAGCTTGTTTATGCAACACCATTCCCATTTAACAATGTGTTTCTTCTTATTCCCCTTCCCATCAAACCAAAGAAATTTCCTAATCTTTTTTTGAATTTCCTGTACCTATTAACTATTAAAAAGTGAGACTGATGAGTAATATACATTGTATGAGTATAATATTTTTTGACAAACCCAAAAGCTACTTGCCACTGATAGATATTGCTTGTTCCACTAGCCTAGTTTTTTTTTTTTTTTATCAATTTTAGTTTTGATCCATCCCCACATGTCTTTAAAACATGGATTAACCACAAAAAAATGTCAAGGTATCCAACTTGCTTATTAGGACCTCCCCAATCAAATTCAAAATTTTGGAACCAATTTGGGAGAGGTTCTTGTTCCAACTAAGAATTGTAGATTTTACCTTAGCAATTCTAGTTCCCGAGGCTTCACAAAACAAATTGAGTTTAAGAATAAGATGTTCTATATTTCTTTCATCAAGGTTTGTGATGGGTTCAGTTATTAGCCTATTCTCTGTTGTTTTTATGCATACTTTTAGACACTATTAGACAATCCTTTCAGAAAATATTCCTATGCTATGATATCTTTTCATGTCTATTATACAACCTTGGACCTAAATCATAGTAATGGAAATATAGTTATGATATAGTAGCATTGCATGGTTTATATGTGAGTGTGTATGAAATGTGGATGAAATTATATGATTAATCATGGTAGTTAGCTTTGTGTATATGTTTTGTGGATTAACCTCTTGTAGCCCAAGAAGATACTATAACTCATAGCAACTGGAAGCTATAGCCTGCAACAAAAGGAAGACTTGGATAGTGAAATAGGGGAAGTGCCACATCAAGCTGAATGCAATAACTACCATGTGGAGACACCTAGTGGAGATGGTCATGCATATGTATGATAGCTAATAAGGCACTGAGAAGAAGAATTATTATGTTGATAGGATTTTGGATGACTGTTTGTGCACGTCTCACATGTAGATCTATTTTACAGAGTTTCAATTCTATTAGAACTCTTCTTTCTGTTTAGTTACAATTTGAACAATTCAAATCTTAATTATATACTTTAATATCTAGGAGTTGTAGTTATTGATTGCATTTAGGAGTTATGTTTCAAATAAACTCCCTTGTGCTTGTATGTAGCCAATGGTTGAGTCCTTAGATAAAAAAAAATTGATTTTTAGTATCTTGTTATCAATTACTTTTCAGTTTCAGTTATCACCTACAAACATGTTGATTTTATTAAATATAATTTGTGAAGAAGATTTTATATAATATTTTGTGATGCATAATGAATGAAGTTCAATTTCACATGGATGCATATAATTTGATATTTAGATTTGGTTCTAGTTAAGTGAAGACAACCACTTGAGAAGGCCACTCAAGGTAACTATTCTTCATTACATTTATAGTTGTTTTATTTATGTTTATTGATTGTTTCATAAATTTCATGTAAAGCAAAATCAATTCTCATAATTTGATCATCAATATGAATGTTCATGAGTGATGAGGTATAAATAACCTCATGAATATAATAAGAAAAATACTGTTCCTTGTTTCTCCCAATCACTTTTACCCTGCCAATTGTTTATTTTTAGGATTAATAATTGCTTAATTTTTGTAAAAAGGTGTATAAATCTTCATTTCCTAAACTGATTGAAATTAGTTGACTAATGCTGATTTAGTGGTATAGTTTTCAGTCATTGTATAGGTCATTATGCACAGTTGAGTGGACTTCAAATAGTTGAAGATAGAGTGTTGGAAATCTAGGCATCAAAAATTATGGAGTGCATAGTGGAACAAGTCTTTTAAATGCTTTTTATTTACTTTGTGTTTAAAAAATTTATGGCTCCTCTTCGATCCTTTAATATGTTTTATGTTACGGACCTCAGTCGGTTGGTTAGTTGAAGTTCTATTAGAAAAAAAATTCAATGGTGATCTTCCACCATCTAAAATCTAGGATTTTGTTAGCAGTTTAGTATATATATGTAATCGTCATAAACAATGAAATAGTGATATTGTTATAGTATGTTTTGAACTATATCTCTATGTTACACTTTTTTTGATATGAATAAAATAAGCTTTGCTAGTCTTATTCTGAGTTACTAGTTTTGTATAATGGAACTATCATGGATGGATTCATTTTGAAGATACAAAAGTTCATGTGCTATTCAAATTAATCATAGGCATACCCGACAGATGACAACTCAAGGGAATCTCGTAGGATAGATAAGTATCTTTGTTTTCAATTCTGTTACTTTTATTTTGTACATGATAAATGTGGATGAATGTTAGTTGTGTGTGTCAAGCTCTATTAATTATTCATGTAGGTTGTGGTTCAAGTTTACAATCTTTAGTTCTGTTTATTTGAAATTTCGGAGCATCCACTCTAGTTTTTAGTTATAGGTTGTTAAGTTTACTTTTTGTTAACAGTTTGTTGTTAGTCAATTAGTTGTTTTCATTTAAACTTTACAATTTTATTGTAGGTATTTCTTTTAGGTAGTTTATATTATTTCTAGTTTAAAGTTTATATACTTTCTAGTTTAATCATCTTTTTCTTTCTAGCTTAAACAACTTTATGCTTTATAGTTTAATTGATTTTTATTATAACTTTCGTTTACAATTGTTTCAATAATTTAGAAAACCTAGGAGAGTTAACCAAGATGTCCCCTATTGCATACAACCTTCAAACACTACCCAATCAATATTATTGATGCATTTTTCAACTAAAGTGATAGGACATAACGACAACCTATCAATGAGCATGTATGCATTTGGTTAATATGCAGTACTCCAAAGGTTAGAATAAGTTTAGTTACCAATCTTGATTAGTTTTGAGTTAGTACAATAATTCTTTATTAGCAACAATTCAGTTATAGGTAATTAAGTTGTAGGCACCCGTAGCCATTAGTGCTAGTTTATAAATTTATATCTAGTAGAATACCTTAAATAGGATGAACTAGGTAGCCTCAAGTCTCTAAAGGCACATATAGTGCATCACCATCACAAGTTTTAAAACCTTGGTTGATAATTTAATGTAGTCTTTACAATGTTCAATGGACTATTCAGCTAGTCACACCTCTAAATTTTGTAGCTTTTACCAAGTTTACAACACACTAGTTTAGACTCTACATTTTTGGCGTCATTGTTGGGGATGGTGCTATCTTCATAGAATTGTTTTCCATGCTTTCATAGTTTACATTTTATTTTCAACATTAGGATTATTAAGCTTTATCTCATCAACATACCAAAAAGTTACACTAACATTGTGCAGGATCACTACTATACAAAGCTATATTTATTGTATGCAAAACAAAGAGATCCTTTGGGTAGAATCCTCCCCTCTACATGCCAAGAAGTCATAGAAAAAATTGGTGAATCTACTACTCATAGTGAGGGTAATACTGAAGAATAAATTTCCCTATCACCAACATATAGCACACAGAAAGAGGGGACATACCAAACCATGGGTGATTCAGTGGATGATCATGAATGTGCAACCTTTGAGTTCCCAATCACCAACTAGGAAAGGGTTACTGTGTTGAAGAATATTCCTCCTTCAAGATTGTCAATCTTTTATGGGTTGGTGACTGAAGACCCAGATACATTTATGTTTGAATTTGATGTCCTATGCAGAAGTTATGACTATACTTTTGATACTCATAGGCTCAAACTCTTTCCTTCCACTCTAGTAGATGCAACCCTAACATGGTTTATGGGATTAGGCAAGGACGTTGTTCCTAATTGGGATACCATGAAAACATTATTCTTGGAAAAGTATTGAGACTATTATAGAGGACTTGATAGGAGGAGAGATGACATTTTTTAGGATGTTATAGAAGGAGGATGAGCCATTAGAAGATTATGTGGAGAGATTTCAATTTTCTTTGAAGAAAAACCCATAGAACAAGTTATCTAAAGAATCCCTCAAGTTAGTATTTTTGAGAGGGGTCAATGAGGATTGTATGGATGCCCTCAATATTATTGGGAAATACCATTTGAAGACATCTGCAAGGTCTACAAAAATTATTCCAGAACCTTCAATAAGAGACCACGAGGAGAGATGACATCCACTATTAGCAAATTATCTATTGGGATTTTAAAGATAGAATTAAGCAATTTGTTGTCCAACATGAAGGAGGACACTATAAGTCACCTAGAAACTCATTTGGACACTCTCCACATCAAGAACAAGCAAGAGGAAGCTGAAGCAATGCTCACTAAATACTACCCCAGTTGTAGGAAAAGGAAAGAAAACTCTAAATGCAAGAGGGTGGCTAGTATTCAACAAGACAAAATTGAGAAACCTAATTTTCAACCACTTGAAAGAGAGGATGGATGAATATTCTACATAGCTCAAAGAAGGCCATGGAAAAAAAGACAAGGTATTCCACAAGACCCTCTTAACTTCAATTCATCCTTTCCCATCGTAAATCAAAAAAATTCTACTTGGTATTCTCAACCCTGGCCAGCTAATCAAAATCAATGGGAAAACCCTCAACAATGGCCACAACCTTAGAAAAATTAGAACCAACAACAACTAAATCCTTCCAGTCACAACAAAATTTCTAGGATTCCAATTACAATCCCCAATAGCCAATACAATAGAACCAGTGGCAACCTCAATGGCAAAAAGGAAAGTAGTGGTAGCAACAAAACATGAATTATCAACAACCTATGCTTCCTTCTCAGCCCCAGCAACAAGTTTTTATGCCTCCATAAAATCCTACATCTCATCTACCCAGACCACCACAGTTACTTGCCCAAGCTACACCTAACCCTAACAATAAGCCTGTCCAACATGCTTATACTAATGAGGTAATGCAATACCCCACTTATGGGGTAGAGGTGAGTGATGTTCACCTCAGGTGAGGGAAACAACTAGCTAGACCTTCATCCCCTTAAATAATTGAGATGGAGGATGAGGAACCTACATTTGAAGCTTTAGATAAATCACCTCTAGACCCTATTCAAATCAAGTACACCAGACTACCTCAAGTTTAAAGACTCCTTTCTTTGAACGCGTAGCCATTCAAAAACATCACACATAGGTTGAGATAGAACTACTAGGTCAACTAAAGGATGTAAGTATTAAGATTCCTCTCATACAAGCCATTAAAAATAATCCCAATTTATACCAAAATTATGAGCGATCTATGTCTTAAGAAATTGGGGAGGAAAAGGAAAGATTCAGATAGTTTATGTCCTAGGAAACCTTGCTGATATCATGTTAGGGAACATTAGTGTCCCTAAATACAAAAACCTTGGAAGCCCAACAATGGATGTTAAGATTAATGGGACCCTCATTAAGAGAATTTTAATAGAATTAGGGACAATTACTTTAGTTAGCCAACAATAGACCTACACTAACTATTCTACAGTTGGTTGATAGGTCAACAGTCAAGCCTAAAGGAATCATTGAAGATTTAGTTATTGCATTAGATTCTTGGGAATATCTTGTTGATTTCATAGTTTTATAGCCAAAGGTTAATCTTGTAGGATATCAACTCATCTTAGGCAGACCATGGTTTGCTATAGCTGATGCATTTGTAGGTTGTAGGTCTAGCAATATGATAATATCTAATGGGACAATGATCAAGAAATTGGTCCTATATCCTCTAACCCAACCTTATGTTGATCTTGAGCAAACTATTTGGCCCACTTTGGATGAGGAAGATAATTATTCCTTGTAGAATTTAATCACAATAGAACACAACCCTCTATTGGATGATCATGATGAAGATGAGTTGATTGATCATATAATACATAATGATTGTAGAAGGATCCCACAACAAGAGGACTGTCTCACATGCCTACAAGACCTCTTGCAAATTAATATACTTGCTAATTCCTCAGAAGAAATATCTTAGATATTTCATTCCTTGCTGCCACAACAGTGTGTACTAATCATTTGAAGCCTTGACCTCTCATTTGTGCAAGAATTGTCCAAAAAACTAGAAGTCATGCCAAGAAAAATGTTGAACATAAACAATGCATTGACTGAAGAACAACAAAATTTCCTACACAAAGTGCTGCAGGCACATACAGTAGCGTATGCATGGGACTACCATGATATGAAAGGTATAGATTTTGACTTATGTATGCATAGGATCTATATAAATGATGGTTATAGACCCATTAGACAACCTCAAAGATGAATGAACCCTAGCTTGAGGGAAATAGTCAAGGTTGAACTTCAAAAACTCCTTGATGCAAGCTTCATTTATTTTATATTTGGCAGTGAATGGATCTTGATGAGCTATAAATAACCTCATGATTATGATAAGCTAAATACCCTTCTTTGTTCTTGCTAACCACCTCAACAATGCCAATATGTTTATTTTTATGAGCAATAACTATCTACTTTTTATAAAATGATATATAAATCTTTATTTCTCAAATTGATTGAAATTAGCTAACTAATGTTGATATAATGGTATAGACTTTAAGTCATTGTACAAGACTTATGCATGACCAATGAATGGAGTGGACTTCAAGAAGTTGAAGTTAGAGCACCGAACGTTTGGGCACTAGAAATTTAAGTGTGCATAGTGGAATGATTTCCTTTAAAGCTTTTTGTTAACTTTCAATTAAAGACTTTACGGCTCCACTCAGAGCCTTTATTATGTTTTATGTCATAAACATTAGTTTGTTGGTTAGTTGTAATTTTGTTTTAAGACATTTTAAATGGTATTCTCATGCCATTTGAAAATTAGGATTTTTGTAGTGGTATAGTATAAATATATGTAACTACTAAAACAAGAAAATGTTGTTATGATATGCTTTGAATACTATTTAGCTATGTTCTCTGTGTTACACTTTTATGATATGAATATAAATAAACATTGCCAATCTCATTTTGAGTCAATAGTTTTGTGTAATGGAAGTACCATGAATGGATTTATTTTGAAGATGTGAAAGTACTACATGTGATTTGAGCTAATCATAGGAACTCTCGAGAGTTGGCCACTCAAGGGATCTCATAGAGTAGATAAGCATTTTTATTGTTAATACTGTTACTTTCATTCTGTATATGTTAAATTTAGATGAATGTTATTTTGTATTGAGCATGTGTTCCTATAGGTCGTAGTTCTAATTTTGCAACATTTAAGTTTTGTTCATTTGGAAAATTTGGAACACCCACTCTTGTTGTTAGTTACAAGTCATTAAGTGTACTTTCTGTCAATAGTTAGTCATTACCTGTTAGTTGTCTTCATTTAAATTTCATAGTTTAACTGCAAGTGTTAATTCTTAGGTAATTTACATGCTTTATAGAATAAGAATTTGAATGTTTTATAGTTTAAACAATTTCACGTGTGCTTTATAGTTTAATTTCTACTTACAACCATTTCAAAATTTTAGAAAATATTGATGAGAGATGGCCAAAATGTCCCCTATTGCATACAACCTTCGAACACTACTCAGTTGATTGACATATTTTTTTAACTAAAGTGTTAGGACCTTATGACAACCTACCACTTTTTGGCACCATTGTCAGGGATCAAACTCGGGTCACCCATGTGACAGGTGGGAATACTTACCACTATATTGATCAAGGACCACCAATTTATGTCCAAAGTTCTGCTAACCTTTACTGATCAATTCCAAGTTAGCCATAAAAATTCATCACCCTATCACCCATAAGAAAATAGTCAAGTAGAAGTAACTAACAAGGAACTTGAGAATATCTTAACAAAAATAGTTTCACCAGGAAGAGAAGATTGAGCCATAAAATTAACCGAGGTCATTTGGGCCTATAATACAACTTGGAAATCAATCACTAGTTTTACCCCTTACGAGTTAGTTTTTGGGAAGAGACATGTTTTACCCATCAAATTTGAATTCAAACACTTAGGACGACAATGGAGTTAGGCTTAGACCTCAAGCAAGCCCAATTTGAAAGAGTCCTATAGCTCAGTCAATTGGATGAACTTCGTTTAGAAGTTTTCCACCAAACTAAGCTAGTTCAAAAACAACAAAAGGCCTCGCATGATAAACACATAAAATAAAGAGAGTTCCACAATGGGGATTAGGTGCTATTATTTGATTCCTAATATAAAGATCATAGAGGGAAACTAAGGACTCATTGGCTAGGTCCATATGAAATTTATGAAGTATTTCCAAACGGAGTAGTGCAGCTCAAACCCATTGATGGTGACACTCAAACTCTCTTAGTCAATGGTCATTGATTACGGATCTACCACAAACCTATCAATAAAGAGGAATTTATGAGAATGGTAGAAATGCAAGGAGAAAACCAATGCATTGACTCTACTACAACAGAGCCAATGTAGTTTTCATACTAATATTGCTAGTCTAAAAAAAATAAAAATTGCATGTGTATGTATTTATAATCACTTCAGGGCATTTCTTTTGAATGTTTGATCTTTCAGACCTGGCTAAATTTCATTTCTGTCTTGCAGGACTTTACTTTTAATTGAATACAAATTTTGCCACATCTTGCTATGATGCTCTAGAACTTATTCATTTGATTGGTTCCATTCGTTGGTTTGTTCCTATAGTCCAACACATCTTTTAGTGATGCTCTAGAATGTATTTAGTAAAATGTGCTTCATTATGTTCCTTCCTACATTTCGGTAGCATCTTTTAGTGATGCTTTGGAATTTTATTCGTACATTTCGATGACATCTTTTAGCAATGCTCTAGAATTTTGTTCCTGCATTCCGACATCTTTTAGTGATGCTTCAAAATTTTGATCCTACGTTCTGATGACATATTTTAGTGATGCTCCAAAATTTTGTTCTTGCATTCCTGTCGCATCTTTCAGCAATGCTCCAAAATTTTACTCTTTCCTTTTGGATGCATCTTTCAACAATGCTCCAGAATTTTTCTCTTTCCTTCTGACTACATCTTTCAACGATGCTTCAAAATTTTGCTGCTCTTGTCTCGACCGCATCTTCCAGTGATGCTCCAGAATTTTACTTCTTTTGTCCCAACCGCATCTTCTAACGATGCTCTAAAATTTTTTAATTTCCCTTCCTCTGCAAATTCTTTGATAGTTCTGATAACATACCCATGCTCATCATTAAATTTTTCCATCACTTCCAAAATTCACACCCTACACTGCCATATTTTACCATAATAAATCAAAATTATTGTGACCACTTTTCATCATAATAATTACAACCCCTAGCCATCCCATCTTCATCCATAATAAATTCATTACAACCTCTCACCATCCCATTCAATGATGTTGTCACGTCAGCATAGGTAAGTGACTTTCAAATCGATAATGGGAGATAAGGTATGTAAATCTTTTATTTTAAGTAGGTAAATTATTGTGAATAAAAATGAATAAATTGGCATGTTTCGCCTTCCTTTCCAAATTTAGTAAATTGTGTGTATTGTAACTCCACTTGAGATGTGGCAGTAAAAGTGCTCTATCCCATGCAAAATAATGATTTTCATACAGCGAAGCCAAATGTAACAATTAGTTTGTGTCCCATCAGTAGTGTCAAAGTACAAGTGGTTGAAAGGTTGCATTTTATTTAATCTGCATAACAGTCTTGTTTAAAAAGTTTTTCACCTTTAGAGCACCACAACATTCAATAGATATTGAGAAAAATTGCAAGAAAGGGACATAATGGGTGGGGCTAAGTGAAAATCAAAACCAACTACCCCAGATAAATTGTTAACATTGAGTAATATTTCAGATCTTTTTCAGAGGATAGGTTGGCTTGAGTTCATGAAGAAATTTGAGGGGCATAACATGCAATTGTTCAAGGAATTTGTAGAAAAATTCTCAAATGGTTAAATAATAGTGTGTGGTACAAAGTTTAAGGTAAGCCATCAAATCATTTCTTGTTTTTTTGGTATTAAAATGAAGGTGTAAATTTGACAAAAACCACAAATATTTCTTATCAAATAATGATATAACTTTTTAGAAGGGAGGGAGAACCTCATCCTTTGCTTGTTGTGAATACCCATGGGAAAAACAAGGGATTTCAATGAATGTCTATTCCAGATCCATGGAGAACGACAATTTCCTAGATTATCAAATATTTTACATTTGAGGGGCAATGTACCATTATAGTCGGTCCCCCTTTCAACTATTCACTCATCTACACTATGGAACTGAAAACTCTAAATTAAGGGTTAACCTTCATTTCGTAGTGATTCTATTGTCAATATGATAGAGTGATTTAAAATTGGTTCAAGACCATTAAAACATCATGGTCTCATTCATTTAATCTACAAACATCATTTCCTCAAGAAGAGAAAAACATAAGAAAAATGACAAAAATTTCTTCAAAATTTTGAAAATCCTGAGCCCACAAAACATTTGGAGGGTGAGTCATCTAGACTTGTGACTCAAAATTCGAATGAACCTTCCCCTGTGCCTCAAGATGCCCCTGAGCCCCAACATTCCAGAAAAGCTCTTAACAACGAAGCATAGGAAAATCCACCCAACCTTTCAGAAATCCTAGAGAATCAAGAAAATATGGACTTAGTGAATTCTAAAGATGAGGATGCTCGCCCCACAAAAAGGAAAAGAGGCCTAAAATAAAATTGCAAAGACCTCCTCCTTTAAGGAGAAGCAAACAATTGGCTATTGAAATCAGTTGTGTGGTGGCTTGTGATTAGTGGCATGTCCCTAAAAAGAAAAGGCAAGACCAACAACATCATGAAATTGTACCCTAGTCATTAGAGAATGTGGTCCATTCGTGTAAAGAGACAACCCAAAAAGGTGAAAATAAAACCCTAGTTCACAGTAAAGCCCCTGAACTCAAGAGGGAGGATGTGCCAATTGAGTCAGGACAAGCAAGGATAGGGGAACAGTTGCCAAACTATATGTTTGTTAAGGATGAATTTGTAGAGCAATTGTCTCCCCTAGTTGCCAATGACACATAACAAGGTGCACTAGAGGTATATGATGAAGAAAATATGACTCGTAATAATGCAAAGATTCCTATTTTTCCTTTTTCCACCAATGTAGAGGTTGAAATATTTGATCATAAATAAATAGAATTAGAAGAATTAAAGGAAAAAAATTGTTTAGTTAAAATGTAGATTACAGCAAAATGAGGAGTAGATGAATAAGAAAAAGCAAGAAATTAGTATACAAACTGAACTTTTGATGGAAAAAGATCAAGAAATTACAACTCTAAAGGATCAAGTAGAACAAAAGGATAAAACTATTGAAGAGTTGCAGTCTCAAGTGCAACAAATTGATTAGAAAGGTAAAGAATATATGGCCAGTTTATCTGAAAAAGATAAACAAATTAAGAGTTTAACTAATAATCTGGTGCAATCACTCACAACTTTTGCAAAAGAACGGGAAAAAAAAAATTGAGCTCAATGCGGCCTTGAGTAGAGTTGTTGAGCTAGAATAGGATTTGCAAGAAATTAATGTTAAACCAATGGTGGAATAAAAAAAAGTACTGAATGAGCCAACCAAAATGGAATGGTTTCAAATTCACATTCCCCCATTGTTAGTTAAATGGATGGAAAGATGCTATTTCTTGAGACAAGTAGGGGTGGAAAATGCCAGACTTAAGCAGGAAATAGTATTATTAAAAGAATCTTATGATAAACTCTATAAGGATAAAATTGATGCATGTCAGATTGGGGAATTGTTACTAGCTTGTAGAAAACTATCCTTGTTATATTTCATGTTTTTAAATGAACAATTGTTAAGATGAAAGCTTTTGAGGATTTCTTGCAATTTACCCCATGATCCAGGTGATAAATAATTTTTAGAAGCATTCAAAGAGGAAACCCCTATTCAACAAATTTTTTTGTGTGAATTTCTTGTACATAAGTTATTTTTAGAAAAACACATTGATTTCTTTATCAACCTTTTTGTCAGGGAGGTACAACTTAGAGCCTTCATGTATACTATGCAGAATCAAATCCATTTGCAAGAGAGAACCAAAGAATATTTGAAAGCAGAAAGAACTGCGAGACTTCAAATGAGATATCCCAATTGAAAACCATTTGCCTTTAAAGCCCAAATTTGAGGGATTAAAAGTTATGAAGCTGTAAGGAACAAATATGATTAAAATATCTAGATTTTTTTTTCAAATTTCAAAGTTCATGGGCCATAATTAATAGAAAGGGCATGGAGTGCCTGTGAGGAGTGGTACACTCCTCTACTTATGTATCTCAAAAGGAGGGAGCTTATCTCCTCCACTAATCTAAGGTGGTCCTACAGAAGGGTTGAGGCATTAGCAAAAATATTACAACTCAAAACCAAGTGGATAGGGATGTGGTATAGACCTTTATTGCTCATTCAACCACCCCCTATAGTTTTTGTTACTACAGAGTAGAGTCCTAGGGACTTATACACATGGAAGATGAGGGTTAAATTCAACAAAGGTTTTCTTAAAAGTCCAGATGATTTGGATAAAGAGGCAGAGGATCCATATGATCTCATTTCCAGATATGATGAACTAAATAAGAGAAGGGATGCGGAAAGGCAGAGGACTCATTAGGGAGTAGGAGGACTTGCTTCGGCTTAGGAAGGGAATGGTGATGAGGTATAAATAACCTCATGATTATGATAAGATAAATACCATTCTTTGTTCTTTCTAACCACCTCAGCCATGACAATATGTTTATTTTTAGGAGCAATAATTATCTACTTTTTATAAAATGATGTATAAATATTTATTTCTCAAATTGATTGAAATTAGCTAACTAATGTTGATATAATGGTATAGAATTTAAGTCATTGTACATGACTTATGCACAACTGATGAATGGAGTGGACTTCAAGTGGTTGAAGTTAGAGCCTTGAAAGTTTGGGCACCAAAAATTTAGGCATACATAGTGAAATGATTTCCACTAAAGCTTTTTGTTAACTTTTTGTTAAAGACTCTATGACTCCACTTAGAGCCTTTATTATGTTTTATGTCATAGACATCAATTAGTTTGGTATTTGTAATTTTGTTTTAAGACTTTTCCAATTGTATTCTCCCACCATATGAAAATTAGGATTTCTATAGTGGTATAGTATAAATATATGTAGCTACCAAAATAAGAAAATTTTGTTATGATATGCTTTGAATACTATTTAGTTATGTTTTTTGTGTTACACTTTTATGATATGAATAAATAAACATTGTCAATCTCATTTTGAGTCAATAATTCTAAGTAATGGAAGTACCATGAATGGATTTATTTTGAAGATGTGAAAGTACCACGTGTGATTTGAGCTAATTGTAGGAATGTCCGAAAGCTGGCCACTTGAGGGATCTCATAGAGTAGATAAGTATTTTTATTGTTAATACTGTTACTTTCATTATGTACATGTTAAATTTAGATGATGCTATTTTGTGTTGAGCTCTATCATGTGTTCCTACAGGTCGTAGTTCTAAGTTTTAAGTTTTTTTTATTTGGAAATTTTGGAGCACCCACTCTTGTTGTTAGTTACAAGTCGTTAAGTGTACTTTATGTCAGTAGTTAGTCATTAGCCATTAGTTGCCTTCATTTAAATTTCACAGTTTAACTACAAGTGTTAATTCTTAGGTAATTTACATGCTTTATAGAATAAGAATTTGAATGTTTTCTAGTTTAAACTATTTCGTGCATGCTTTCTAGTTTAATTTCTGGTTACAACCATTTCAAAAATTTAGAAAATCTTGCTAAGAGAGATGGCCAAAATATCCCCTATTGCATACAACCTTCGAACACTACCCAGTTGATTAACATATTTTTTAACTAAAGTGTTAGGACCTTACGACAACCTATCAGGTCTCACCTTTAGTCATTGTTCCCAAGAAAGATGGAAATGGAGAGTTTGTGTAGATTATAGGGAATTGAACACAACCACTAGGAAGAACCACCTTTCATTGCCCTTTATAGATCAAGTGATTGACTCTTTAGTAGGGAAAAAGTAATTTTCATTCCTAGATGGTTTCAGTGGTTACAATCAAATCAAAATTGTTCTAGAGGATCAGGACAAGACAACATTTACATGTCCTTGGTGTACTTATGCTTACTTTGTTCTATCCTTTCATTTGTGTGCTCTAGCTACTTTTCAAAGAGTAGTGCTCAACATATTTTTTGATTATCCTCATGAATGTATGGAGATATATGTGGATGACTTCACAACATATGGGGAAACTTATTAGGAAGCCTTTCACAATTTAGAAAAGGTATTAAAGAGATGTAAAGAACACAACTTGTCCCTCAGTAATGAAAAGTGTTTCATGATAATGACTTAGGGAATTGTTTTAGGGTACTTCATATCCAATGTAGGGATTCAAGTTGATCCACATAAGATATAAATCATTTCTACATTACCTATTCCATAGAAGGAAAGAGATATTGGAATTTTCCTTGGCCATTCAAGCTACTACAGGAGGTTTATTAAAGACTTCAATAAGATTTTTGCACCACTATTTGTTTTTCTGACTAAAGATATTGAATTTGATTGGACAATAAAGTGCCAACATTCCTTTGACGAGTTGAAGAAGGCCTTAACCCAAGCACCTATTTTGAGGGGGACAAATTGGACCTTACCCTTTCATATGCATACTAATGCTTTAGATTTTGCTATTGGAGCAATTTTGGGTTAGAAAGAAGGTAACAAAGAATATGCAATATATTACATTAGCAAGAATCTTCAAGGAGCAGGGTTGAATTATAATATTACAAAAAAGGAGATGCTAGTATTAGTGTATGCCATCAATAAATTCAGGCATTACATCACTGGTTATTTAGTTTTTGTTCATGCAAACCATAAAACTATTAGATATCTTATGAACAAGCCTGTAGTAGGGGGTAGACTAGTCGGATGGCTGCTCCTACAATAGTTTGATATTACAATAGTGGAAAAACTTGGAAAAGCTAATGTAGTAGCAGATTTTTTGTCAAGGTTTCCAACACAATCAACATAAAGGGTAGTGGATGAATAATTTCTAGATGAACACTTGTTTTCTCTTAATGTGTATGTACCATGGTATGCTAATATTACAAATTATTTAGTGACACAACAAATTCCACCACACTTTTCTCCAAAGGAAAAGAGACACCTGGTACATAAGTGTTTTCCATACTCTTGGATATCAAGTTATCCATTCTACACTGGCCCTAACAACATCACGAGAAGGTGCATAAGGGAAGATGAAAACTTTGATATCATGAAGGATTGTGATGATGAACCATGTGGAGGTCATTTTGCAGAAAAAAGAATAGCATTCAAAATCTTCACAACTGGTTACTATTGACCAACTTTACACAAGGATTCTATCAAGTACACAAGGAGTCGTGATAGGTGCCAAAGAATGGGTAAACCAACAAGGAGTGATGAAATTCCATTACAACCTTAGTTAACAGTATCTCCCTTTGACAAATGGGGTCTAGATTTTATTGGACCAATCTCACCTATTTCCAACAACAAGGAGTGCATTCTAGTTTGCACTGACTATCTGACTAAGTGGGTAGAAGTAAAGGCATTACAATTTTCTAGAGATGGTAATGTGGCTAAATTCTTGTATGAGGAAATTTTTACAAAGTATGAAGTACCTAGGGAAATTGTGACCAATCAAGGTCTACAATTTACTTCAAACCTCATCACCAAATTGGTTGAAGAATATCAAATCAGACACAAAAAGTCAACACCTTATCACCCTTAGGCCAATGGCCAAGTGGAGGTTGTGATGCATAATGAATGAAGTTCAATTTAACATGGATGCATATAATTTGATATTTAGATTTGGTTCTAGTTAAGTGAAGACAACCACTTGAGCAGGCCACTCAAGGTAACTATTCTTCACTACATTTATAGTTGTTTTATTTTTGTTAGTAGTTATTTTTGTTTATCATTGTTTCATAAATTGCATGTAAAGCATAATATATTCTCATACTTTGATTATCAGTAATGAATGTTCATGAGCATGCATGAATTTGGTTAATCTGTAGTACTCTAGAGGTTAGAATAAATTTAGTTGTACTAGTCTTGATCAGTTTTGAGTCAGTACAGTAATTCTTTATTAGCAACAGTTCAGTTACAGGTTAAGCTATAGGCACCCATAGCCATTAGCACTAGTTTGTTTCTTTCAATATTATGCAATTCTATAAATTTCTAGCAAGTAGAATACCTTAAATAAGATGACCTGGGTAGCCTCAAGTCTCTGAAGGAACATATAGTGCAACACCATCACAAGTTTACAAACCTTGGTTGACAATTTAATGTAGTCTTTACAATGTTGAGTGGACTATTCAACTATTATACCTCTAAGTTGTGTAGCTTTTACCAAGCTTACAAGGCACTAGTTTAGAATCTACAGTTTGCAAATATTGCAGTGTCATTGACAAATTGTATGTTTAAAATATCATCTCTATTAGGAAGTTTTAATCCTTTAACAAGTTAGGTGAAATATTAGTATCTCTTAGAATGTAGAAAATAACATTCGAGGCTATTACGAAAAATGAAAAGGCAAGAGGACAACCTTGCCTAATTGATATTTGCAGTGGAAACTGCTTCGTCAAACATCCATTGATTTCAATTTTTGCAATTGTATCATTTAAAAGTGTTCTTACCATTTGAAAAAAAAACATTTGGGAAGCCAAATACTTCCAATGTCATCATTAAAAAGGACCATTCAATCGAATCATAAGATTTCTCAAAGTCTAATAAGAGCATGTTGGTGTCTTGGTTAGAGTTTCTAGCCAATTCCATGGCTTCCTAGCTAGTTATGAGATTTTCTAAAATGTATCTTCCTTTGATGAACCCAGTTTGTGTAGTACTAATAAACTTGGGGAGAATGTACTCAAGTCTAAGGGAAAGGAATTTTACCATAATATTGTAAGACATTAAGGAGGGTAATGGGTCTCCAATTCTTAATTAATGTCTTATCTCCCTCTTTAGGGAGAAGTTTAATGATTCCCTTGTTTATGTTACTCCCTAATGTTCCTTTGTTAATGGCTTTTGTATACACCTATAACAACTCTTCTCCAATACAATCTATGTTTTTTTATAAAATTCAATTGGGAGCCCATATGCTCCTAGAGTTTTATCATTATTCATATTTTGAATAGCCATTATGGTTTCTTCCTTGGATATTTCCTTATTGAGATTTTCTACCATCTCTTTATTTATCTTCCCGGGGATTAATCTTTTGTATCGGTTTCTAGCTTTCTAATGTTGTGGATTATTTCCTTCAGTTGAAAACCAACTCTTATAAAAATAATGGAACATATTTTTAATTTCATCAAGATAAATTTGTTGAATGCACAAGACAACAAAGAGGGGGAGTGAATCGGTTTTACATTAAAATATCAAAACCCTCATTAATGTTCAAATTTGCATTAGTTAGTAAACCCTCAACAACCATTTAATGCTTATCATGCATTAACGTAATGTAAAAATGAAAAATAGTAATGCAAACGCATCCAAAAACATAAGAACACCAGGTTTACATGGAAAACCAAAGAAGGGAAAAACCATAGTGAGGATTAGCTCACAATATAAAGTAATTGCAACATCGAATACAATAGGCTCATTGCCAAAAAGAAAAGAAGGGCTTAATGCTAGGTTAGAAAGAAGAAGAAAGAAGGTTGTTACAATTTAAGAAATCCATCTCAAAGAAATAGAAAGATCCACCGTAGCATCACCTGTAAATTCACAACCTCTCTAAAGAATGTAGATACCTTTTGTTCACTGCTTCCAGTAGCCTAGAACAAATTAAAGCTCACACTACACTTCACAAATTCACAACTTCACATTACATCTCGCATCACACACACTTCACAACCTTAATTCTCCATCATCTCAACACTTATTTATACCATCTTCAACCTTGAAAACAATTAACAAGATCAGCTATGCACCTCAACCGTGCAATTCAAATTAGGTTAGCACTAAGCAGTCCCGTGGTGGAAAGGAATGAAGACAAACTAGAACACACCTCACCTCAGACCTAAATGTACTCATACACACTGCTTCACTCTTTCACAAAACCTAAGCATATCCACAATTAGTGTGAACACCCAAGGTTGATTGAACCTATGTTAACACCATTAAACAATTAATACTCCCTTCCTTTGATCCAAAGATGAATCACAAACCACACACAACACTTTAACACACTCTAGAAGACTCTAAAAGTACCTAAAATCCAACAAATTTCACCTAAAGAACATACTCATCTCGTGCAACTAGTTAACCTTACATACACTACAACACTTGAATCCAACCTTGCAAAGCACCAAAACACAAACAACTCAAGTTGGAGATAGATACTAGCAATATAAGCATACTTCCATATCTGTAAGACTAGAAACCAAACTATGGAGAAATGTGGAGCAAATACATTTCTCCCAAACATCATTGCTTACACATTTCACATACTAGTGAACACAACTTCCTCTGTACATCAATCCAGAACCTAAAACTCTAGATATGACACCTTTTAACTCCTCTGACAAACATATCTAAACTGCACAAGCATATACTCAACATAGAAGAAATGCAGATCAAAACCATAACACTACTTTGCATGCCAAAATACCTCTCAACTACACTTTTCCTCTTTTATTCAAATTTTCTCAAAAGCACTTGGAAACCAGTCATTAGAGACATATTATTATCATCTTCAACACTTCCTTATCATCACTAAACTAATTGCAACACAACAAATTAACCAAAAAACATCCATAGACAAAAGCTTATCAAAGCAACATCAGAGGTTGACACTAGTGACTTTACTAATGACAACATATTGCAACTAATCAAAGCAATAATGAAATAACATAGAATTCCAAAAATTTCCTTATAAAATTGTTGACATCAATGACAACACAAATGGATCATACTTGCAACACACTTATCTGTTGGTTATTATCCCATAAATTCTCTACTTACTCCCTGAAACTTTATCTTTTAAGTACCTAAAGAATAATTTAGAACCTTTATCCCCATTGCACAACCAATTCATTTTGGATGTAATTTTTAATCCCCGAATATTTTTTATTTGCAAATTTCTCAACTTACTTTTAATAGTTGTCAACTCTTTATTCAATCCTATGCTCTTGGGGTTAGATTGTAATTCCTTTTCTAGATTGAGAAGACTATCATGTAATTTTCTTTCTAAAATCCTACTGTTCATTGCTCTTTTTTCAAATTGTTTGAAAAATACTTGTCCAACTTTGTCCAACTTTGTACATTTATGTCCATCTTTCAATGACCCACTTATCTTTTAACACCCATATGTTAATTTCTCTAAGTGTAAGGATTGTTGCATTACAATCATCATCTTTCAATACGTGAGTATTAAGAAAGAATTTACTTTGTTTTTTGAAGATCTGAGCCTTTTTTTTAGCTAATTGAATTTTGGAGATAGGATGGTGGCTGAATAGGGAAGATGGTGTGACTTTGAATCTACAACCTTCATCGATTTGATCAAAGCTAAATAAATATTTATTTGCATAGAACCTATCTAATCAACAATAAATCCTTCTATTTCCTTTTTGGTAGTTGCACCAAGTAACAAATGTGTTGGTTTCCTTTTCTTGTCTCCCTCAAGGGGGTCAATGAGGTTGAGCTTATTTTTCATTTTGAACCAGTAGAAATTTTCATTACTTTTCCACTCCATTTTGTTTCCTCTAGTCTTATCCTCCCTATTTTCAATCATATTAAAGTCACCTCCCACAATCCACAAGATACCAAGAAGACTATATAGTCATTTCCAAAATTCTATTCTCTCCCAATAATCATTGGAGGTATATATAGAGCAAAGTCCAATCTTCCTTTTATCCCTTCAATCACAATCCATGCCACCTTGTTACATGGGGAGGTACCATAGCCAATCACATTTTATTCCCATATGTTGGACAGTAAGATGATAGTACCCTAATATTCCAACTTATAAGGTTAATTTCTATTTTCATCAACTTGAATCTTCATTTTTTTTTGAATTCCTAAATTTCTCAAAGCATTTATGCATTCTACCTTCTTTGTCTAGTTTTTTTAGAGTAGGTTCAACCCTGACACTATTTGATTGAATTATTTTCTTTCTTTTTTAAAATTCTAATCCACCCTTTTTTGAAGGGTTATCCCTTTCAATAATTTGAGATTTATCCTCATACTTGAATAATTTTTCCTCAAGACTAGGTACAACAAACATATCACCACATTCCATATTGGGCAAGCTACCTATTTCGACTATTGAGTTAATATTACTTATTTTATCTAACCGGTTTTCCTCAACATATATTTTGTCTATATCAACCTCTAGTGTCATAGGGGACTTAAGGGTAAACAAAGATTGGTAACTTGAAATGGTTTTTTACAACTTCTAGACTAATCTCCTAGGTTTAATGAGTGTTTCTCATTTAAAATTTATTTTTCTAGTAAAAGGTTATCAACCTTACTCAAAATTAATTGCTCTTTATTAGAGTTGGAGGAGGTTTTATCACTTCCTTTCTATTCTTCTATTGTATTTGTTTTCAACTCAAAATATTTTGGATTGCTTCCAATTTCTGAACCTTGGCCAATTATCTTTTTCAGCAACATTAAGTTAGATTCTTCTACTTTATTATCAATATTCATCATTCCATAACCTAAGGGTTGTTCCCTTTTTAATTCCTACCCATTTTTTAAAATGTTAGTGGTTTTGAACCAACTATTAACTAGTCATTTTTTAGAAAAAAAACCTTATTGCCACTGGTCTTCTCTCTTTCTTTCTTGTCCTCAACTATAATTTGGGTCAATTTGATGGTATAACTATTGACAAAGGAAGACACTAAAGGGAGAAGATCGGGTGAGCAAATTTCATTATTGCTATCAAAATATAAAGTTTGTTGACTTATTCTTTTTTGAGACTATAATTCAAACTCATCATTATTACAACTACTAAATTGGTTTATACGTTCAACCATATTATCCCCATTAGAGACCAACTTTATTTTAATAGAGTAAACATTTTTCTTCTTCTCTAATAGTTTGTTATTAGTGTCCTTCTTGCCACTGATTTTATCACTCTCTTGCCAAACCTCACATGAATTTTTGGATAGATTGATTAATTTGGGATGATCAGAGGAAGGCACTAAAGGGAGAAAATCAGGTGTGCAAGTGTCATCATTGTTATTCTTGTCTCAATCTTTGTAGATTATCCTATTACTCCCCCAAATCTTTATATCAACTTCTAACCCCAGTGGGTAGTACACTTGTTCAATTAATTTACTAGGAAAAAAAATTAGCTTAGTCATAGGAGGATCTGCATCAACTTCTTTTACTTTTGGTTCTCATTTCTTGTTAGTGGAAGCTTCATAAAACTTCCTCAAATTAGGGCTTTTAGCTTTGCTATTATTTTTATGGATTTCATTGCTTATTATGTTATTTCCCATGTCCATTTCCCTCTCCTAGATGGTGTAGATTTGCCTCTTCCTATCCTTGGAAGATTTTATCAAACTATTATTGTCCTCAATTTTACTTTCTAATCCTTTAGTTTTAAGACCACCCTTATGATTAACAACATTTTAGCTCTCCCTTACAACTGAGTATTTTCTACTACCAATTTCAGATTTCCTTTTGACTATTAGACTATTAACTTCACCAATGTATTCACATTTGGAATCAATAACATATTCTAGTTTATCATGCTTGTAAACCATTAAGGGGAATTCTACTCCCTCTTTTTCTTTTGTTTATTTTTGTTATACATTTTTTCCTTTGCTATTCTTTGTCTGATTTCATGTAATACTAATTATTGTGCATTCTTTTTTTCTCCCACTGCCCTCCTATGAAGGGGGAGAGTTATTTAACCTAACAATATCCACCTCTTTTTGAGGATATCCATCACCTGCAAGTTTATCAAGGGTCAATTCATCCCTTTTAAATTTATTTTTGGGAGGAGAGTCGGTTGTATCAAGTTTATTCCTTCTATGGATGGAGGACTGTGCATCCTCTATTTTTGAGTTAATGTCCACCTTGCCCGCATTTTTTCCATTTAAGTCACATTCCTTTACTATGTTATCTTTATGGTTTTCATCACTTGTTTTCATAATATTCATGCTTGTTACAATAGGGGTCAGATTACCTACAATCAAGATGTTTTTTCCCATTATTAGGGCCATTTTGAGTGACCCTAGGGTTCACACTGAACCTTTTAATTAAAGGATAGGTTTTCCTTCGATGGCCTTTGTTTTTGCATAGGAAACATGCATTTAGGCCACCAAGGATCTCTATTCCATAGGAAAATATTTTTTCTTCTATTTCAATATCCATTTCCTTTGAAATGTCAATCCTTGGTGATACCAAAACTAATACCCTTGCATCCATGAGCAAGATAGTGGTGTTTGTCTATTCCGCTTTCAATATCTTGCCAAATTGAGTGAGAAATTGTGGTAGGAAACTCCATAGTTGTAATGGAATATTTTTTAATGTCACCCACCTTAGATAAGATAGGGCAAGATCTTCTTTTATTAATTTTGGGGACCATTCTATTTCCCTAAAGATTGCATTTCTAATAGTCCAATATTGTCTGGACACTATTTTTTTCGGTTTCATTATCTTTGAAGAAAATTAGGAAAATCCATTTTTGTATCATTCCACATAATGAAAAATAATACCCAAGTTTTTTTGCTAGATATTTTGAAACCATTCTTGAAGGAATTTTTTCACGGTCTATTATCGCTAAAAAAATTGCAATACTTTTTAGTCTATTTTCTTTATAATTGATAGCCCTAAACATTTTTGCATTGGGTGAGATTAATTTTTTTTTGGGTTGGGAGGTGAGTACTTACCTTCACCTTCATCGTCTTGCCTCCTTTCATAATATTCACCTAGAAGTTATTAGCTTGGATGAATTGGTCTCCTTCAAAATCATTGTTGTAGACCCCATAAGGATTTCATGAAATGATTTCCCCAACCTGTCAACAAATTCTTTTTTAACATTATCTAGGTTATCAGGGGGTTCACCTTCGCTTACCCCCACCTCCATTATTTTGGAAGGGAGATCACCAAAAATGATTTACGAACCAGAGAACAAGAAGAAACACATAACCACTACTTTAATCCTTAATGAAGATAGCAATGTGAATACAACATTCATTTACAACCCACCCAATATTATCTGAGTGCATTAATTTCAGGGTACTAAGGGAGTATTGATGGGGCAAAAAACCTTGATAGTCCCTTTTGGGGGCCGTGCTGATGCTGGCCTCAAACTCTGCAATGCTGCCCTTTGCTCCCGCTTTGACTGTACCACTTTCTCCTCCCAATATTCACTAGTATTCTCCCTCATAATAATGGGGGTTTGCAATTTTTTTTGCAGTTAAAATCCCTAGATGTCCAAAAATAAGCCCTAGATCCCTATGAAGTGTGTGTAAATGCTAGATGCTTTCCCTTTTTAGTCTATTATAATTTTATAATCTTTTATGAACCATATTTGACCTTTTGAGTGAATGGAGATTTAAGTTTTATGAAAAGATAAGTGTTTAATTGAGAAAGAAGAAATTTTAATTTAAGAGGCACATTGTGCAGGGATAAAAGTACAACACATTAACTTTTAGATGCCATAAAATTTGAAAACACAGATAGAAAAAAAATGTGTATGATAAGAATAATACTTAGATGACAAGTGCTACACCTTGTTTCTTAATTACCATATTACTTTTACCTTTATGAGTAAATATAATATTAAATAAAAAATCATGACTTTAATATGTTTAATGGATGAACGAAATACATGAATATGCATTATGATATTATTGATTTTTATTGCTTTGATAATACAAATGATATATGATGGATATTATTTTCATGTGATCAACTAACTACCTTTATGATGCACTAAGTTGGGTGTAGGAAAGAATCGAGCCCTCCTATAAGAGAGGGGGAGTATCACCCCGGAGAGGAGTTTGGTATGGTAACCACTAATGTACCTACTTGAGCTATCACACACTCACAACCTAGTTTAGTCAAATTAAGTCAAGTCAGTTTAGGATTTGGTAAGTAAACCCTTGGTCATAGTGTTTGCGGATGATTGAAATGTTTGAGTTAATGTCTTTGATTTCTTTGGTTGTTTCTCTAATTTGATTTTTCATGATTATATCTTTTTGTTTGAGTATATGTTTTACTTCATGTATTTAAATGGATAATAATATACACTAAATGTATATATGTATATATACGATAACTCAGGTATATGACTATATACGTGTGTGAGTATGCATAGGTAGAGATACCTGCATATACTCATACATGGATATATCATATATATATATGGAAATCAAATGGATATATATATATATATATACACACACTTTATGTATATAATCTTATCGATATATATTTTATATGATGTTAGAATGAATATATATATGTATATATGTATGTATTTGATAGTTTATACATACATACGTATTAATATATGTATATATATATTTATAAATATATGATTGATAATCAAATGATTATAATTTATATGTTAATACAGATATAAAATAGTGATATGGCATTATAATATATATATGGATTTATATTATGAATGATATGGTATCATCACATATATAATGTGAGTAAATAAGCAAAGTTTAAACCAATTACTACACATATACCATGCGAATAAAGTAAATCATGCTTTAATTGAGTGTCACACATATGATTAGTGATGCTATAAATATAGTATAAGCCATGTTTAAAGCATAGGCCATGCACATATGTTAAAGCTAGTGATAGCGCATAAAATGTAGCACATAAGTAAGTCAATGTTAGTGTAAAGTAATAACCATGCATTTGTTGGTGACAATGTTGAGTATTATGCCACGTATGAACAACAATAAAAAGGAGTTGAATTTGTCAAATTTCCATGAGTTGGCAGAGAAGGGAAGAGAGTTTGTTTTTCTTTTGAAATACAACCGCCATTGAAGGCACCGCGAGCATAATTTGGCAAGCCATAAAGCCATGATGGGAGGTAGTAAGCTTGTAGGAAACTTGCAATGTTTGAATTAGTAAATTTAACATGAGTTGGCTAAAAAGAGGTGACTCATCTATGTATTGAATTTGATTTTACTTAGACTGTATATGTGTTAGAATTATGATTCTCTTAGCTACCATTTTCACCCAATTTTGCTTAGTCGACCTATTTAGTGGTGGAGTTGGTTTTGGATTTATGTTTTTAGTTTTAGAGGTGGAAATATGATGGAAAAGGTGGCTTTTGAAGGAGCTAAACTGTAGCATTAAGTTTCTCAATATTTCTTATAAATAGAGGGCAACCTCTTAGTCTTTAGCATTGGTTTTAGGAATTCATTTGTTTCCATTTTGTTGTAGTTTTTCTTTGTGCAAAGCAGTGCTAAGTGCAAGTAGTGAGAAGTGAGATATTTATTTGAGTGTTTGTGATTCTTTGAATGTTTGGAAAGAGGTTTGGATTGGAGGCAAGCTAAAAGTGAAAAGAGTGACAAGCGGAGTTTGTGACATTGAACGTTGAGTGCAAATCATTCTTTGGAAGCTAAATTTCTAGGCATGCTAGTTATTCTATCCATTACTCCTTTCCACGTTGAATTTATGTTTTTGTTGGTTGATTGATGGTGCTTGTGCAAGCTATTGTTTGTTATTATAGATATCGAATCAAGCTTGTGCATAGAGCTAGATTGGATATAAGTAATTTTTGGTATCGTATTAGTATGATATATATATATATATATATATATGGATTAGAGACAAGCTAAAAGTGAAAAGAGCGACAAGAAAAGTTTGTGACATTGAACGTTGAGTGAAAATCCTTCTTTGGAAGCTAAATTTCTAGGCATGCTAGTTATTCTATCCATTACTCCTTTCTAAGTTGAATTTATGTTTTTGTTGGTTGATTGATAGTGCTTGTGCAAGCTATTATTTGTTATTATAGATATTGAATCGAGCTTGTGCATAGAGCTAGATTGGATATAAGTAGTTTGTGGTATCGTAGTAGTACTATATATATAATAATAATAATAATAATTGTCATGATTGTATGACACATTTATATTAAACTATCTAGAAGGAATATGTAGATGATACCAAGATGATTGCATGTTACTTATTATATGTTTACATGAATTATGATGTTAGTAATTCAAAGGGAATGAAAGCATGTTATATACATCATCATTGATAGGTTATGATGTTATGCAAACCATGTTGGTAGTTTATCCTTGAATGGTTACTCATATTTCCTTGAAAATAGGATAATAGTCTATTCTCTAGGGTTAGGGTATAGACTTGAATATGATTATATTGATATTCAAGAATAGGGTTGAAAAATGTATCAGTGATATATATATATATATATATATATATATTTCTGATTATGCTATTACCTTATACTTGACTGAGAGTCTATACCTTTTCATGATATTCTAGTCTTAAATAAGAGGACTTTATGTCTCAGTAACCCAAAGTTGTAATGTGAGGAGACTATAAGTTGCAAAAGCACAAAATTCTCTCAGAGCTAAAAATATCCTCCAAATTAGATATGAATTTAGTGTACATTGTAAACATGTGAATATATGAGACATATTGGAATAGAGGATTTATGATTTTTTATGAATAAGAAAACATAGAAACCTTATATGATAACTTGGAAAGAACCATCAGAAATGAAGAGTAATCAAAAGGGCATGCTGATGCGAAAAATAATATTAGTTTGATATGCATGTTTGTAACATTTGATGGTAATAGTCAAATAGTGAAAACTAGAGGGTATTAACATAATATCTAGGATATCATAAGCCAAATGCATGCTTGCATGAATGGTAATGTTGGGAAATGGTATGATATAAAAGTATCATGTTGAGATTGTCAGTTTGTGATGTTATATAAACTTGTGTATGCAATGAGATTTATTCCTTGGATTAGGATAATCCAAGGTTGGGAATAACCTAGTTGGTCAGTTAGACCACTTGAATGCACATTACCTTTTGGGATGGAATCATGTTATGATGTATGTGGAGTAATCTTGTCAAGAGTTATAATGGTCATGTTATTTTTCCAAATCGAGCAAGGGGGTGGGTGAAAATACGACATACACTTCATAGAAGTGAGACTCCACTTCTTTGAAAGTGAGTTTGATATATATTATCAAACTTTGGATAAAGTAAGTGTAAAATTTCAATGTGTACACTTTATCGAGTCACTGTGAGCTAGTAAGTGTAAGTTGCCATTGCATACACTTATCGGTTGCACATAGGGAAAAGGAGGAAAAATGGTCTAGAAGTAGGATATAGACTAGCATGAAGTCTTAGTTGGGGCTACTTTTCCTTCTTGGAGAAGTCAAACAAGCTAGTGATTTTAGGTATGTCTAATATTGTTGAAGGAACATAAAATTAATTAGTAATTTTTAACTCAATTTGATGTGGTCTAAATTTTCAATTTTATTATCATGTCTCATCACATATTCAACATAATTACTCTAATTCACATTTATTGTCTATGCTTCCATCTTTTGCATTCTTTTTTACTTGGGCAGTTGCAGCTATTACATTCCTTTCAGCTTAGATGGATGTCCATACCCTATTCCAAACCTATAGTGAATTCCTAGAAGAAAATTTCTCTTGTAAGTAGTCACCTAGATCAAACAAAACAACCACAAAATCTATCCAAATTGAATGTAGCTAATAATTTTGAAGACTCCCACATAGCTCAAACAGGAAGGTTACACTATAATTATTCACAAATTCATCTTGTGTTGATGCATGGTATGATTTTGGCATTGATTTATGAGTTTTTGGTTCATAACTATTACATTTACATTTTAATCATTCCCAAAAAATCTAGTCTATGAATATCTCATAATCATAGCATTTTAAGAGATTTCACTTTGTTGAGGTATTTTTTCAAACAATTCGTACGCAATTTGTATGCCTCCACATCTTGCATACATGCCTACCAAAGCATTGCCAACAACAATATCCAATAGAAATTCACTTTTTATTATTCCTTTATAAATTCTCATGCCATGTTCCAAAGATCCCATCTTGGCATAGGCGGTAAGATACTGGCATGGGTAGTCGAGGTTGGCTTTACACTAGCTAATTGCATTCGCTTAAAAATTTATAAGGATATTTTAACAAACCATTTGTGCAGAACCATCAATCATTGCAATCCATGAGACCAAATTTGCATCAAGCATTGTGAGACTTGGCCCTATACCTCCCGATTAAGTCTTCTTGAAAGATCTTAAAATGCTTCTCAACAAAATTTATTTTTTACAAATCCTGCATTAATCACCATCTTGTATGTTATTAAGAACTGATTTTATACCATGAATAAGTTTTATCTAATTGCATGCATGTTAACATGATAGTTATGGGGACATATGCATAATATTTATTTTTAATTACTTATATTTCAGTTGCAACCTATTTATGATTTGGTTCTTGAGTTTCTATTTCTATATTGGCAAAGAGGATAGTAGTAAAAAAAATGGGGCATTAAACATTACACATGATAATTTCATTTGCGTGAAAATTTCTAAAGACCCTTTAATGAAATTATATCAGATACTTGTAAAGTAGCTAAAACTATTAGTGTGTTTAAGTCTCCTCAATAGGCATGCATTGTTTCAAGTATTCTATCCGTTAAAGATGTATTTTGATCAACTATTCGAAAACTCCATCTTTGTCTCAATATGGAGGATTTAGGTGAAATTGTGGATTCAGGGGTATACTGGCACCAAACTATAAAAAAAATGAATGAATTACATGTTAATGTTATATATTTTACCATTATTGTGTATGTAAAGTTTGAAATAATGAAAGATGTACATATAATCATTTGCATGAAAGAAAATAGTATTTATTCATTTTTATGATCATTATGCACGTTATTGTCTTCTATTGTGAATTGGGTTTACCTTCCAGGATAGGGTGTCAAATATGGACTAACAAAGAAGGTCGATCCTCTTTTCGAGATATTTTTATTTATTTTAGTGCTTTAGCTAAAGCCATGTTTTTATTGAAATAGATGAATGTTACCTAGCCAATTATATTGATATGTTTCTTTGCCATATCTTGATAATAGGACATTGAATGTTTGTGATAGAAATGTATGTAGAAATATCAAGTTGCACTAGGATTCACTCCTACGTATTGTTTCCAAATTGCTAGGTACTTCATGCAGGGTTGGGTATTCTTGGAGAAAGAACAATTTTGAGGAAGCGTAATCTTCGTGGTTGGGAAAAAAATCACTTGAGCCATGTTCTTGTTGAATTTTGCATTCATGGACCAGCTAGGACTTGAACCTAGGACCTCTCATTTACTACTGGAGTGCTCTACCATTGAGCTATTGGCTTGCTTTGTGGCTAGTCCATCTTTAGTTCAAGTGTGGATTTTTCCAACACCCCTCCATAAGCCACATTTGTTGCACTTGGGGCTCCTAGTCTGGTATGGCTCTGATACCATGTTGAATTTTGCATTCATGGACCAATTAGGACTTGAACCTAGGACCTCTCATTTGCTACTAGAGTTCTCTACCACTGAGCTACTAGCTCGCTTTGTGGTTGGTCCATCTTTAGTTCAGGTGTGGCTTTTTTCCAACACTCGTCTCTTGACTTGTGGATGACTGTGAGGGTTAGTGGCAGTAGGAGTCTATATATATTTTATATTAAAAATAAGGAGATCAATACAAAATAGATCAGATAAGAAACATTAGAGTATCAGTCCTGTGTTGTCAAGAGGCCTTGAAAAAAAAAAGCAACCTAACCTAGACCAAGAAAGATATAGACTTAAGCCATCAATTCCAGGTACACCACAAAATTACAAAAAAGTTTGAGATAAAAATATACACATATACAGTAATAGAGATACCACCATATGTATCAAACCCATATACAAGGAACCAAGAAAAAAAGAACACCATTTTCCTGAAGTTAACTAGAATGAGCAGAACTATCACCATCACTAAGAGCCACCAAAGCCTCAGCCACATTAACCTCCTCAACTGATAGGTCAGGTACACTGTTCTTCTGCTGCTCCATCAAGACAATAATCACCTCTTTACCTTTGTTTAGACTAGGATTGGTTTTTTGCTCATCTTTAAGTTCATCTCTGAAATCTTGAAGAGCTCTTAAAAAAACCTTTGCACCAGGGTGGCCTTCCTGCCACATATGACCATATCTGGCTTCCATAATATCAATAGAAATTTCCCTGTTCTCCAAGTATTTCCAAAATTTATCCTTTGACAACTCCACAGTGATGAACACCTACATAGCAACATTATAAAATATGAGTCCCTTGTAGGACTCAGTAAGCAATCTTCTCCTACCTTGGAATCAGTCTTCATTCTAAGATTTCCAAATTGCCCACAAAATCTCAGTAGAGAGCATATGCCAGAATAAAGCACCAGTTTTACTTAATTTGCAATTTTGAAGAAAGAGAATATTCACAAAAGCTAAACCCCCATTATAACCCAAAATATTATGAGAAAAGCATAACATGTTCTAGATTTCTTTGGAAAAGATGCAATCAAAGAAAATATGAGATAAAGTTTCAGGTTTCCTACATAAAGAACAAATATCAAGATCATTTGTATTGGTTTTATAAGGGAGCTTCTATAAAATCAAAAGCCATCTGAAGCAGGCCTTTTTAGCCTCTAGCTCTTTCTGCTAGTTTTTCAAAAATATTCTTTGCCATTGATCCTTGCTCAAATTCATTTTCCATGATTTATTCATATGTTTAGTAATATCTACCTAATCAGTTAGCATTGTGTATATATCTTTAACTTTAACATTCATTATTTTGTTTCCATTGTGCCACACAAAATCTTTATAATGGATGGGTTCATTTATGACTTTAACTGGAAACTTGAGATGGCCACAAGCCTCTCTCAACATCGTGTAAGTTCTCTAGTTACTTTGAGGGATGTTATATTCTATACTAAGGGCATTCCAATCCTTCAAATTTCCATTAGTCAATATATCATTAAAGCAAAGGATTGCTTTGAGTTCCCAACTTTTAGTAGAGCACCTGTGAATTAGAGCCAAGGGATTCCCCTTGTATCTCAGATTCCACCAAATAGATCTGTTGGCAAAGATGGCCCTATTATCACCCTTGGTGAAGTGGTAGTTAGATAAGTGCTTCTTGACAATTTCCCAAGCCTTCCATAAGGTTTTAAAAACATTAGATCCTGCAAGTGACATAGGCCACTCATAGCTAAGAATATCACTGAAGGGGAGGAGCTTCTAGAATTTAGCATGTTTAGGCACAACATTAGCCATATTGTACCTAACAAGCACCTTCCATGGTTCCTCCCCATCCAAAGCTCCAATCACCCATTTAGAAGCCAAAGTTATGCCTTGGATCCTCAAATCCTTTAGCCCCAGACCACCTCTTGCCCTAGAAATGGTACACCATTCCCATTTGACTGAATGCTTCTTCTTCTTCCCTTTACCATCAGACCACAAAAATTCCCTTATTCTTTTTTGAATAGCATTGATTTGGTAAGAGGAAAAAAGCCATACATAGGCAAAGTAAATGCTATAAGAAGACAATTTTTTTTGACAAATCTGGAATCTCCCAGCAAAAGAAAGGTAATGCTTGTTCCATTTGGTTAATTTTCTCTCAATCCTATCCCTAATCCAGCACCACATATCTTTTAGATTAGGCTCAATAGAAAATGGGATACCAAGGTATCTCACAAGTCTTTGAAGACCTCCCCATTGAATACCATATTTGCACACCCAATTAGGGGGCTTATCTTTCCACCCAAGAAGGTAAGATTTTGAAGGGGTGATTTTTCCCCTGAAGCAAAGCAAAAGATCTCAAGTTTCTTCATTAGAATTGCAAAATTATCCTCATCAAGCTGCACAAGAATAGAAGTGTCATTAGCAAACTGGAGATTGATAAGTTCATTGGAGTATGGTAACCTGATACCTCTTACCCCTGGGGCCAATGATTTATCCCTCAAAATATAATGAAGAGCATTAGAGGCAATAAAAAATAGGGCAAGTGCAAGGGGGAATCCTTGCCTTATTGATCTCCCAAGAGCAATCTCTTGGGAAAGAACTCCATTAACATCCACTTGAGAAAAAGCATCTTGGAACAAAGTCTTGACCATGGAGCAAAAAAAACTTGGAAAACCAAGTGCTTCAAGAACTAGAAGCACAAAGGCCCATTTGATCCTGTCATAGGCTTTCTCAAAGTCTAGCAGAAGCATTGCTACATCTTGACCTAAATTCTTGGCCCAATTCTTGGCCTCCCAACTTGTCACCAGATTCTCCAAGATGTACCTCCCCTTAATGAAGCTAGTTTGGGTTGAATTAATAATGGTGGGAAGAATACTAGCCAGTCTCTCAGCCTATGCTTTTGCCAAAATTTTATAAGAAACATTCAGGAGAGTAATTGGTCTCCAATTCTTAACAAGGGTTTTGTCTCCCTCTTTGGGAATCAACTTAATGATTCCTCTATTTATATTTTTCCCGAGGGAACCTTTCTCAAAGGCTTCTTTATATACCAAGTATAGATCATCACATGCCCAATCAATGAAAGATTTGTAAAATTCTGCAGATAGACCATTAGGTCCTAGAGATTTGTCATTTTTGAGGGAGAGAATAGATCTCCTTATCTCCTCCTTAGATATTCCTCTGTTCAGTTCAAGATCTACCTCCTTACCAATCTGACTAGGAAAGATCCCCTTGATATAGTCCCTAGCTCGAAAGAAAGACTCATTACCCCCTTCAGAAGTGAAGAGGCTCTGATAGAAGAGGAAAAAATGCACTCTTATTTAATCTTGTTTCAAAAGATTATTACCATCTGCATTAATTTGATCAATCAGTTCTTTGGAATTCTTCTCCTTTAAATATCTAAAAGAAAAATTTTATACCCTTGTCACCATTTTCCAGCTAGTTCATTTTGGCTCTAATTTTAAAACCTTTAACTTTGTTGGTTTGAAATCTCCTAAGATTATCTCTGGCCATGGTGAGCTTATCCACCGGGGAGTTATCATTAGGACAATTTTGCATCTCTGATTCTGCCTTGAAAAGGTTGTCTTAAGGAAAGTCTCCTTTCTCCTTCTATCCTTTTCCTTTTTCCTCCCTATGGTCCAGAAAAGGATCTTCCGACCTTGAACATTCAAGTCCCATCTCTCAATGGGAGAAAGGGACCTATGCAACCACTTATTAATGGCTCTGAGAGAGTTTATAAATCATTTACAATCTTCATCATTAAGAAGGTTGGCATTAAGAGAAAACCCATTTTTGGGTCCAACACTAGAAGCAACACCATTTTTAAACACAAAATTTTCTCTTATTGGATGATGATCAGAGAGGGACTACGGAGTAACCTCCACCTTGCAACAATCTTTAAGAAGGGCAACATAAAAGAAGGCTTTATTTATATAAAATCTATCCAACCTACAACGAACTCTCTTCCCATTTTTCTGATAATTAGACCTAGTGAACCAAATGTCTTTACATTCCCTTTTCTAACTTTCAATGGGATCCTCAAGACTTAGCTTGGATTTAAGTCTTAACCAATGAAATTTCTCATAGTCTTTCTAGACATGACCAACACCTCCATATTTGTCCTCCTCTCACTCCACAAAATTAAAGTCTCCCCCCAGAATCCAAGGGATGTCTTGCAGATTGAACAACCACTTTCAAAGCAAAAATTTCTCTTTGTAGTCATTAGGAACATAAATTGAGCAAACACCAAAGCAATCATCCTTCTTCTTCACAATTACCCAAACAACCCTGTTGCAGGGAGATACACTAGATTGTACCACATATTGGCTCCAATTGTTAGCCATCAAAATAACAACCCCACCCTTCCCCTACTCATGCTTGGTCACAAATTAAGAGGCATCCTTCAAAATTACCTTTAGGCTAGTTTCCAGGGAAAACCCAATAGATTTGACTTCTTGGAGAAGTACAAAATCCATCTCCTTTTTTTGAGCAACCATCCTCCTAACTAAATGCTTTCTATCAGGGGACTCAAGGCCCCTTACATTCCAAGAAATACAATTAACTTCCATTCCTTTGATCATTAGTTAAGGGTCCTTTATCACTCCTAAAATTATCAAATCACTTAGGCAATTTATTTTCTGCCTCAATTCTTTTAGCATTGGGTGGAAGGATCACCCCACTAAGCTTCTTCCTTTTGTCTTTTAAAAGGGGATTACCATCTTTAACATCCTGCAATTTTATGCTATCCAAACCCTTCTTCTTTCTATACCTCCTGGTTTTTTTAACTAGCACCTCAATGGGAACTCCTTCCCCATCAGAGGTTTCCCTAGTAGAGAGAATCCCTAGGTCATCTACAAAATCCATGCCCGATTGGGAGGCAAACCCATCCAAACTGATCATTCCATCAAGGGGGCTAATAGTTACCACTGCTAACTTAGACTGAGTCTCATTCTCCTTATCAAAACCAGAATTAAGGTTCAAGGTGCTACATTCAAGGTGTGGCCTTGCGTTTGTCACAACCCCCATGGGTTGGAATGACACACCCAAGCTAGCCTCTTTACCAGAATTCAAATATTCTGGAATATCAATAGCTTCAATGGAGCAAACCCCGCAATTTTCGGGGCTCAATTCCCCTTCATTCTTATGGGAATTTATTAGTTGTGATTCCTTTGTTAAACCAACAAAATCTATTTCTCTGAAATATTTATCATTAAATGAATAAACCTCTTTCACCGAAATAGTATCATTAACCTCAGGTCGCTTTATTTGCTTTATTTTCTATGGTGCTAATTGTTGTGCATTAATTTTACCATTGATAAGGGGCTCATTTAATTCATTTGGATAGGGAGGTGGAATACAATCCCTGTCAAAATTAAATTCCCTCACCTCTTCACAATTATTATTCATGACAGTGTTCAAATCCTTAGTTAAGGAAGTCATATTTTCTGCATTACTGATGCCCACCTCTTTTGAAAAGGTGGCAATATCATTCTGGTGCTCAGTTCTCGGGGAAAGGAATCCTTCCTTTTCCTCCCCTGAAAGGTTAAAATCCCCACCAAACTTTGTCAAAACTTTTTTATTACTCTTATTGCCTCCATTATCAAACTTTTTATTAAACTTTTTTTTTATCACCAAATAATTTCTTCTAATATGCCTTTCCCTATGACAGAGATAGCATGCATTAAGGCCTCTGAGGGTTTCCACAACATAGTTGATGGTGCTAGAATTAAGTCTAATTTCCAGGATTTGTGGAAGATCCATTCCCGAGGTTAAGGAAACCAAAACCCTCACATCCGAATGGGGAAGAGGAGATTTGGTCTCATCTATTCTCAATACTTTGCCATATGGCTCGAGCAAAAGAGGTACAAATTACCAGAGCCAAAGGGGAATGTTTTTGATAACCAACCATCGGGGGTTGGACAAAGACAAAACCTCCTCATCCAGAGCCTTTGGTTGCCATGCTACGGCTCGAAAAGTAACCTTTCCAACAATCCAAAATTCTTTATTAACAATTTATTGTTGAGATTTAGGGTTGTTAAATAAAACCATAAATAATCCTTTTTGCACCATTTTGCAATAATAAAAATGCAACCCTAATTCTTTTCCCACACATTTTTGAACCATTCTTCCATATATTTCCTAGTCGGGACCCTATCAAGATTGACAACTGCAAAGAAAATAGCAATCTTAGAAAGCTTCACATCTTCCTGACAAATAACCTCATCCAACTCTTCATTCGAAACCAAGACATACTTCAAAAGAGGATACCAAGATTGCTTACCTTGTCCCTCTTCTCCATCTTCTGCCAACAAATTTATCCAGTCGACAAAAATTTTTGCACCCTACAAAAGATGCTCGTGCTCGCCCACCACAATATCTTTGAAAGACTTAAAGGACCCACCAGAAGCTGAGCCAATTAAAGAACCCTCGGGGGGAACCATATCCCCATTCATTATAACCACAAACCCCCAGAACAAACACACTCATGCCGTGACATGGCAAAAAATATCTAACGGGAGGAGCTCGTAAAACCACACCACACCACACCAAATCAAAAGAAAAGATTGCTCCCACACTGCACAGTACATGATGTACCCCAGAAAATGATTTAGAGTTGTGGAGGAGGGTCAAGCCTCCTCCACGGGTGTCCAAGGACACCCAAAAAAAAAACAATCACACATGTGACTAGGTTGCAGAGCCCCTTCATTTTTTCTTCTCACTTGTATATCAATCTATCAAGTCTATATTGTTTGTGTCCTCACATTATTATTATATTATTGATTGTATTTTTACTTTTATATTGTATAATTATTTGATTTCATGGCATGAGAGCTAGAGTTGTACTTTTGTATATCATATATTATGTGCTTTTACTTGGATTATTCACTACACATATGAGGATGTGTTATGACATTTATTTATCTAATGAAGTTGTTTAATTTTTATTCCATGTTTATGAGATAATGAGTTATTATTTATTTTTGTGAGATTATTATAGGTATCAATCCTTACACTACTCCCCCTTAATTTTTTTCTTTTTGGCATCTATAACTATCACAAGTTAGAAAAGATGTTTTTTTGAGTTAAAAGAGTCCTTTGTATAAGGTTTCAAAACAAGGAAAGGACACTCAAATGGATTTGGTGGCTATTCTCCTCCACCCACAACACTTACACACTTTGATGAGGTTGAAACTCTTATATTTATTTTATTTTATTTTATTCCACTTTGTTGCCACTACTCTCATTGCCATTCTTGCTCATGTTTCCTTGTGATATATACTGTAAGCTTAAATTGAAAATAAATGTAACATACCAACCTTTGAATGAAGTAAAAATTTCTAAGTTTTCACCTATCGAGTAAATTAACCAAGTAATAAGCTATTGCAATAAAAAAAATTCTTTTCTCTATTGATAATTTTCAAACAAGACGCATAACATAATTCATCATGGATTCCATTTCTTTCAATAATTTCATAAGTTACAACAATACAATAAAGCATACAATTACTTACATAGCTCAATGAGCTTTAGAACAAATAACTGTAAGATGGTCTAGGATCCTTCCTTTCAAATATTGGTTCTTTTGTCACCTATTATGGAGAAGCATCACTCAAGCATTTTTCCACCAACCACAAACTCTTAATGCAGTCCCCTGCACATATATCATTCGATAGATGGCACTTTCCTTCGACAAAGAGATTGGTAGAGTAACCGATAATGGCAACCAACTGATCATATTGTTGTGTCCTACATAACTAGAACCTTGTAATCTCACAATCTCAAATTAGCATGTAATACTGGATCATGATGAACTGACAATGGAGTCTCAACATTCACACTTTTTAGTGGAGTCTTTAGACATTCCACTACTTTGGCCAAAGTGTTCCCATTTAGTACTTCGAATGAAGGTCATCTATCACATACACTACTCAAGGCCGATTTTACTTAAGGCTATCTTAAGCTACTCATAGGTATTTCCTTCAATGGATAGTCTATCATCCTAGATAACCTATCACCATATTAATCTACTTGCAATAAATCTACTTAACAAGTAAGTACACAAGCTAGGTATTTCCTTCAATGGATAGTCTATCATCCTAGAGATAACCTACATACTTGGAATAAACCTACTTGTTAACAAGATTTTCTAGTTAAATCAATAACTTAGCTAAGTGTATCACATGTGCCTCTCATGTTCAATCAAGCCTGGTATATAATACCTATGATAAACACCTATCTCCTATTATGGAGTACTTAAAAGCACATCATGAAAATAGCATAAAAGCTTCAGTTTCCTTTTCAAGGCACTTCTAATTTCTCTAATGCAGACATTGGAAAAGACAACTCAAACATACATGCGAGACACATCATTCAAAAGTAAAATAAAAAAGAAGAAGGGATCTCCATGCTTGTTATCACTTATCCAAACAAATGGCAACAATGCAACCCTTTCCAACAATAGCAAGCT
Source organism: Sequoia sempervirens (assembly GCA_007258455.2). Taxonomy (NCBI): domain Eukaryota; kingdom Viridiplantae; phylum Streptophyta; class Pinopsida; order Cupressales; family Cupressaceae; genus Sequoia; species Sequoia sempervirens. Next base: position 415,842,642 of record VDFB02075321.1, on the reverse strand, counting down.
TGATAATCAACTCCTCAAGAATGTTAGAAAGAAACTATATCTCTCAAGTTGATAACTTAATCCTCTAAAAAATAACTTCCTCACAAACTAAATAGAACTCTCTCCCTTTCTCTCTCTCAAGTTAAAACAAAGTATGGTTGGAAATAATGCAGTATAAAGACTAGTAAGAAGAATGCAAAAGATGTGTAATCTTGTGAAAGAATGTGTCCCTTCCAAATGAAATGGCTTAGCTATTTATAAAGCAACTTGGTAACTTCACAACCTATATTTTAGGCATGTTAATGGACAAAAATATCCATACAAGGAAACATATGAAACACAACAAAAAGGTCGTGATCTCCTAAGTTCATACTCAACAAAATCACCTTCAGGTCGACTTGCAAAACTGATAGTAATCAAAGACTTATTCAATCTACATATGCTCAATTTGAATTATCTTATGAAATAGACATCTACAACAATTTGGTTTCCAGAGGTGGCACCAACTTCATCCACACTTTTTGTTTGGCGCAGTTTCCTTGCCATCGAAAACAGTCAACTTCCAAATCACAACACCAAGCACTATCAACTTGCATAAGAGATGAGTCAACTTAAGATGATAAAAACCTTTGACAAAGTCTCCAACAAATGTAAATATAACATAGCAATACATTTACTAAGACAAATTTGATCTTAGCTTAGGTGTCGATTAAGTCCATCGACATAAGACAACAACTCAAAATGCAATATAAGTGTTTCATATTACATGACAGAAAGAGTGAGAATTGGCTTCACAAAATAGTCATAAGCCATTCTATCAACCTCTAATAACATAGTCTTAAATGACTATAATCGACCTCCAATATCATAGTCATTATCGACTATAATCAACCTTTATAAATCAGCTTCTATCATGATAAGTGATAGTCGATTTCTAAATTAATATATATAATATGTTAAATATATATTATTATATATATAATGTATCATATACATATACATATATATATATATATATATTTAAATACCATCATGTATATATATATGTATATGTATATATATATAATCGTTAATATATATTTACATTTATATATATCATAAGCCAATAATGTAAGTATACATTTGATATATATATATATTATAAAGAGTACAGGCAAGATAGTATATAATAAACACATTATATTGAATGTATGCATATATATATGTATAAAAGTATATGCCTCTATGTGCACGTATATGTAGGTATATCTATATCGATGCATTCGTATAAGTGTGTCCATCTACCAATGTACGCGTGTATCGATACACATATACATATGGATATGTGTATATACTATACATATATATATGTTCACATTTGATTCACATATATCCATTCACAATTACCGTCATATTGATAAGTGTTTATGTGTGGAACATCTATACATGTGCATATACATGTTGTTAGATCCCTTTGACATGTATGTGCATATATATACACATACTCTACGTACATCCCACTTGTCAATATAATCATAATAGCACACAAAAGATCTCAAAATATCAATAGATAAACATCACCCAATAATGCATGTAGTAGTAAATAAGACTCTCCAATGCAGACATATCAACTAAGGATGACTTACCAACAACCCACAGTTGACTCATCTCAATCATTCCAATGTGGTGTGCGTATGCTCAAATAGTTTACTTTTACCAGTTACCCAACCAAAATCTTCTCCTAAGTGATACTTCTCCTCCGCTTGGAGGAATGGAACATATACCTACATCCACTGACACATGCACACGACAATCAATTGTTCACAACATATGAAGTATACATAAAACATCTCCAAAGTTATAATAATCATTCAATAACCATCCATTCACATATATGCAATATTTTTCCATGAAATAACATCAATTGAGATAACATCAAATGAGATAACATTCACATTGCTAACAAGGTATGATAACAATTTATTCATCTCCATAATTTACATTACATTCATATTTACCTTATCTAGTAATAGTAAATAGTAACTACACAATTGGGGTGTAACATACTCCCCCCTTGTGAATCATTGTCCCCAACGATTTAAGGTAGCATTAAAACATAACAACTAACAACACATTGTTTTAAGCATTCTCAAAACATTAAGAATATGAGGAAACTTTTGTTGAATTTCTACATAGTCCTCTCAAGTAGTTGTCTTTTGTGTACTAGTTCCACTGGACTTTGCACTACAAGACCTCTCTGTTTCACAAGCAAAGCTTACGTGTTTTGAGCACCTTGACGGGCTCAAGAGTTACTACTCTAGGGTATCGTACCTATAAAGTAGTTTAATTAATTACATGATTATCCCTTGGTATGTACTTTTTTAGGTAGGACACATGGAAGATGTTATGCATTCTAGCAAGAGTTGGTGGCAACGCGATTCGATAAGCTACTAGATTCACTTCCTCTAGAATCTAAAAAGGTCCAACATAATGTGGGGCTAACTTAGAATACTTTCCAAATTTAATGGAGCTCTTGTGATGTTTCACTCTCAAAAATACTTTCTCACCTAAGGTGAAATTATGGGGCACTCTCTTAGTATTAGTGTAGCTTTTTTGTCTATTGTTAGCTTCAACCAACCTTTGCTTAACAATCTTAACTTGTTCATCCATTTCAACCAACATCTCTGGCCCAAGACTCACTTGATCCTCAAGTTTATCCCAACTTATAGGAGTTCGACACTTTCGGCCATACAAAGCTTTGAAAGGAGCCATCTTTATTGCAAAATGATAAGAGTTATTGTAAACAAATTCAACTAAGGGAAAGTAGTCTTCCCACTTGTATTGTTTATCTATGCAATACATCCTGATGGAACCTTAATTCTCATTGTCCCATCTTGAACCCTTGTCGCATTTAGGAGAGTTTTTTGAAATTTTGCTTCCTTAAAATCAATTAAGCATTCTATTTGGTTGTTGACTTCCTATTGCCTGTTACCAGTCACTATTTTAATACTTTCTATTAGGTAGTCAGTTTCCTCATCATGAGTTTAGAAAACTAAGCTATGTCATGACTTTGGGGTTCTTGAGCCTTTATTTTATCTATTGTATCATCCTAGGAATTCCCCCTCGTCATAACAACTTATTGAGTACGTGCATAAAAGTTTTCACTTAAGTTCAGCTAACCTTATTTCCTTATCGCTCATCGCCAATCACCTTTGAGATATGTGTTTTAAACTAGCGATGGGTGATAAGGTGATATCTCTAAGGTATCACCCATCGCTAATTGTTCTCTAAGCTTTTGTCTGTGATTAGCGATGAGCGAGGTTCTTATGGGATCGCTTATCGCTAATATTTTTTGGGTTTTTAAGGTTGTAATAGCGATAAGCGATGACTTCTGACTTCATGATCCTATTTTCATCACTCATCACCAGTATGTTGTAAAGGGATTATTTACAATTAGCGATGAGCGAGATTATGAGTTCCCAATGATATCGCACCTCGTGGATTTACTTTGAGTGCTAAGGTTATGATTAGCGATGAGCGATATGGTCCCTTATGAGAAATTTTCTCCCGCTAACTTGACTACATCCTATTTGTGATGTCTTTTGTATCATTGATTGTTATGTAGGTGTACGTGTCAAATTGTGGTGCTTGCATCTCTTGTCACTGATTGGAATCAAGGTGCAAAGTTGAATTAGAAAGGAGCGATGGAGATGAAGATGATCAAGAATCTGGTCATTGATCTAACAGCTGAGATTTTATCGCACAAGGAACTTGTATCGTTGATAAAGATGGAAGAGGATGAAGTGAACCAATGATTGGTGGCATCTACTACATGAAGAAGCAACGTGTCAGAATCTTAAGGATTTCATATAAAGCAGAAAGAAAATTAGTGAGATGGATTGTCAACCATTGATACAGTTTTGAAGATGAAGGATCAACAATCAAGGTTCAAAATTGAATGGCTACTTGTCAGTTCGCTTGCACGAACTTACTATCAAATATTAATGGTGACATGATCCCCTCTCAACCTTAACTAAAAGTAGATATCTGGTTTATTGTGCATCCTAATTCACTGGCTAGCAGAAAGAATACTAGAGGCTGAAGAATTTGTGAGGAAAACTCCAGAGATTATTTGCAACAAGGGTAGAACAACTTTTGTTCGGGTAAGCAAAACTGAAGCCTCCTATTAATTAAGGTGGTAGAATTTCACCCATGAAAGCTGATAAGAAAATTGATGGAAAATGAAATTTAGTCTTTTCCTGGTGCTTTCAATTTGATAATTGAGCATCGTCTAAAACTGTGAAGAAAGTTGTCTTGTTCAATAGTAGAATTTTATCCTATCATAATTGTGAAGGGTTTTGTTTGACCATAAGAAATTGTAAACCCTAGTCTCCTTTTATGTTACAAACATGAGTGAACCAGAGCCTAGTGAGTCTAGTGTTAGACCTGAGAGGAAACCAAAACAAAAGAGGGTCAAAATACCTAAAACTTAGCATGCTTCAGCTGAAGCCGAGCCCAAACCAGTAGTTGTGTCTAACCCTTTTCTTGGTACCCTTATGGTTTCCATAAGTTCAAGAAGTGCAAAAAAGGAAACAAAAATTTTTATGCAAGAAACTTCTGGAGGTATGAGAGAGGGAGGATCGCAAATTGGTAAAAGGCCTACAAGACAAATTGTTGTTACCACTAGGTTGATTGATGATGCTAGCAAGATTGGTGAGAAACCCCAGCCCCAGAGTGATGGAAATTGTTTAATTATGCTTTCAACAGGTGAAATTCCAATAATCCTGCATGCTTCTTGTGGGGGTTGAACCTGGGAAAGTTAGTAGTTCCAAATGTGTTTGAGGAGATTGATGGAATGATGGAGCTAGCAAGGAACTATGACCCTACTAATAGGAAAATCAAGAGTGAGAATGGTGATATAATTCTGGAGGTGACTAAGGACAAAATGTTGGAAGTGTTTGGGTTTAATCCCAATTACACTACAAAGTTCAAGCATGTTGACTTGTATGTTGAATATCAAGGAAGAAAATTTGCATATAAAGAATCAATACTTGTGTGACATAAAAGGAACAAAAAAAAGTTCACTATTCAAGATGCTGAGCCTTTTGAGTGTGAAGAATTTGAAGACTATTTCAAGAAAACTTATTATTGTCTGAACCAGGTGCTGGCTTGGGATTTTGAGGTTAGAATAGCCCTTGATTTGTTGGTGATGGTGGAAGATATACAAGAATATAATTGAAACACTGGTGTTGATTATGCTAACTTTGTGGCCCAACAAATGCATGAGGATTTTCTTAATTTGAAAAGGGAATCACTCCCTCTATCTTTCCCTCATTATTCCTTACTAATGCACATGCTCTTGTGGGAAAGAGATTAGGAGTGGAAAAGAAAGTTGAATTTGAGGATTATGAATAGTGCAAATGAGGCCATCCCTATGCAAATGTGGACATATATTTGGGATTAGGATTGCTCCAATTTTAACTACATTTTGTTTTCCAATGTTATAAGACATGGTATCTTAGAGTCATTGGGTGTGGCACCTAGATTCAAACTTTCTCTAGAAATCAAAAATATAATGCGCCCAATGAATATACCAGGTTTTGTAGTCACACATAATTGGGATGACTGGTTCTTACATTTTGAGTATTCTTTGATCAGAGTTTATGGAGCTAAAGTGGCGCCCCATTGTTTACCCTTGTATGTCTCAATTAGGTTGGCTTTCATGGAGATCATGTGGCAAATGGAAGTCATGGATTTTGAAATGTTTAGAAGGGATAGAAAGGGCTCTGTGCTATACCCCCAATGCTCTTTTGCTTATTTTAAGGTCACTGCCCTTGAAGGGTATGAGAAATTGGGCATTATGGTAAATAATCTCAGAATTCCTATAAATGGGGTTAGAGTTTTTGATCCAGAAGGATTTGTGGCTAGAAAGAGAAGACAAAAGAACTTAGGCATCATACATCATGTATTTTTCTATAAGGATGATGTACTAAGGAACCTGACAAATGATGAGGCTGTTATGGCTAGTAAAAGGGAATAGACAACTATGACAAACCTTGAGGAGAAGATTATGAAAAAGAATGCCTTCTATATTAGTCCATACAATGAAATTGCAAACCCCTTGGAGAGGGCCTTTACTATGATAAGGGACTATCAGTTTGTTCAATTTAAAGTAAAAGTAAAGGAGGCTATAGATAGGGCTCAGATCCTTTTAGAGCAACTACGATAGCAACAGGCTATGAATATCCTAGAGAGGTTTGAAGATGTTTAGGAGGTCAAAGAGGAACAAGTGGCAAAACATGTGCCAGGAAATGAAGAAGTTGAGAAGAAATTTCCTCCTCCCCATATTGAAGAGACTCATAGTTCAGATGTTCCTCCTGATAGGATTGTCCAGTGGCATTATGAAAGAGAAAATGATGATGATCCCAAAATTAGGGAATGTGATGAGTTCTTGGTTGATGATAAATTTGTGCAGACCAAAGAGTTTTAGGAGTTTATGATCCAACAAAAGAGTAAGGAAATAAAAGAGAGACTAGAAACAACTCGAGTCAATGTTGAACCTTATCATCAGGAGGAAGCTGAGAAAGCTAAGGAAGAGAAGATTAAGGCTGAAATTACAACCATTACTCCTACTGAAGCTCGTAGAATCATTAAATATAGTGGAATCATGCTATTACCAGGATTTACTATCACAACTACCATAACATATGATGCAATTAGAAGAGATCCTCAAGCTTTGATATCTGAAGATTAGTTTGAGAATAAAGTATTTGGTTCTGGGTATAGTCCAAAGCTGCATACCCTTGCAATTTGGTCTATGGCACCTAATACTAACAAACATGAGGTTTCTAGGCCTATTGAAGAAGTCATGGGTTCACTAGTGGTCAAAAGAGCTATTGACATAACTCTAATCCAGGCAGCTGAATTAACTGCACATGTTGCAATGCTTAGTGTGGACACTGCACATATTTCTCAAAAGAAATGTGAATCTTTGGTCAAGGAATATAATAAGGCTTTGAATGAATTGAGTTGAATGAGCGCTACCATTCAAGCTACTCAAAAGAAAGTGACTCAACCTTCTCCCTCTTCCTCATTTGATATGTCTACACAAGATAGAGAAACTTTGGCCCTCAAAATTGATGATTTGCAAGTACAGTCAGGGTGGCCAATGAAATTTTTAGAGATGTGCTTAAGCATAGAGTAACTAAGTTGGTCCACAAGGCTAATGAAGTATGGGCCATGTATAAAAACATTCATGAGGCAAATACAAAGTATTTGCAAGTACAAGAAGCCTTTAGGAATGTGTGGAATAACTGGATTGCTAGAGTAAGTGCTCTAAAAGAGATGATGTCAAAATTAAAAGAGGATCTCGAGGCACCCACAAATATTCTTGAGATCTTGAAGACTATTGACTCAATAAATGAGGTAACCACTGTCCATGGGAAATTGGGAATACAGCTCCAAGGAAAGTTGAAAATATTCAAGGAAATGGAGAACCATGGCATTCCTCAAATATTGAATTTCAAGGGTGAATTACATCCGTTTGACACCTAGAAGGAAGATCTGGGAGGATTGCTTAATGCTGTTATGATACATTTGTCTGCCACTGATTACCTCTTGCTCAATTTAGACATTAATATGATGGTAGAGATTGAATAAAAAATGGATATGTTTGTTAAGGAAGCCAAAATTTTAATTGATGCAGGGTATTCCCAGTATACTACTAAGGTGCAGGATCTGTTGAATGTTAAGTGGCCCACTGAGGAGGAGTACAATTTTTGGTTGGAGAAATATACAAAGTAAATGAGGAAAATAATGGACAAGAGAGGAATAATACATAGCCCAAATACAATATAGATTAAGCTTTTGATATAACATGGTAAAATATTATTCTCTCCTCAATGATCGAAGAGATTAGCACGTGGTGCTAATGTGGATTAAACAGTTTTTGACCTTTTTCTATTTTCTTTGCCTTGCTTCGTAAGTTTTGTTGTTTTTATTTCCTTACAGTTGGCATTTGGAACACATGGAGAATATCTTGTGACTGTTGTAACAAACTAATGATGTCTTTTAAGGTGGGACCTATTTTCCATGAAGATATGACGATAATTCTACCTCATGTTTATTTGCTTCACTTGAAGACTCAAGCGTAAACAGGAAGGGAATATTGTTGCAAGCAATGCTATGAGATCATGACACGTGTGCTATTTGATTGGAGGCTTGTTTTGCTCCTTCATCTCTATAAGAAGGAATTCAGGACCAGAAGCACAAGAGTTAGAAAATTTTGAGTTGATATTGTTAGTGTTATCAAGAAAATACGAACCAAGTTTTAGGGTCTTTGTCTTAAGTTCATTCAGGAGTTCATACTTATGCATGTAATACTGATAATGGTATATCATTTTATAATATAAATTAATATTGAGTTTCATGGTTATTTTCTCTCCCTATATGTGTGTTATGAGTTATGATTGAAAGTAATTAAGGATTTCTTTCATTTATCTCTGTCATTATCTGATGGATGTTCAGTTCAATGTTTGCCTATGCATTCAATGAATTGATGTAAATTCTTATATGAGAGTGATGACTTATAATTACTATGTGCTAGGATATTTGTAAGTAGTGATAATCCTGAAAGTCACAGAGAAATATTGTAATGCAAGATTTCTTGGGATTATGTGTTATTATTTGAATTGTTATCAGTTTATGTCAAAGGATATTGACTCCATGCTCTGGATAAAGACACTGGTTCATGTTGTATATTAGTGTTACATTTATAGTATTGATTCACTACTTAATATTTTAACCATAAAATTTCAAGAGGAACACTATTGTTATTCATTCTTTCAAGTGTCTTTTCTCTCACAATCAACTCATATAACATTAGCATAATAAGTTGCCAACTTATTTAATGTTACTATTAAGTGGTATCATGAGAGATATCTATTATTGACAATGTATTTGGTTACAATTGTAAAAGGTTTTTAGGTGTACATTGTGGGATCACCCTCTTGGGTTTCATAGAGCCCAAAGAGTAGGAATAGAAGTTTAGCAGCCTCTATTTGTTTGTTGGCAAATCCCTTTAGTATTACTAATAATTGGAAATGGCGAAATCCATAGGTATGTCTAGAGATCAGTTTGGTTCTTAAAAAATAACCAACACATCCTAAGTAGGTCTTCTAATACTTGATTCACCCTTTCAGTTTTCCCATCCGTTTCCAAATGATATGCTGAGCTAATATTCAACTGAGTCCCTAGTGTAGAAAATAAGGTTTTCCAAAACATAGAAGTGACTCATGCATCCCTATCTGAGATAATATTTTTTAGGAATCCCATGCAATCTAAACACTTCTTGCACAAATTTTCTTGTTATGACAAGTGCTTGATCATTTATATTCCTGGCTATAAAATGTGCTACTTTGGTAAGCTTATCTACAACCACAGGAATGGCATTGTGCTTATTCCTTAACATAGGCAATCCTTGCACAAAGTCCATACTTATGACTTGCCACTTCCTCTCTGGTATATTGTGTGGGTATAACATGCCTGTAGGATGATGATGCTCAACTTTCACCCTTTGACAATCAAGACACCTGGCCACCAAAATAGCGGTATCTCCTTATGGTGCTTCGTGTATTTCCTTCCATATCAGATTTCTCAATTCTTTTACGTCAAGTACATACATTCTACCCTTATATCTAAGTAATCCATTAGGTTCAAAAAGAAAAACTTCATACCTAGAATCTTGTGGATTATTAGTGAGTGCTTGCTTGACTTGCAAGTAATACTCATCCTCGCACTTTTGAAGTACTCGTCCCTTAAAATCAGTTTGAATTGTTACTATAGAAGCAATGTGATGTATTCAACTTAAAGCATTGGCAACCCGATTTTCTTTCCCTTTAATATAACTGATATTGAAATCATAGTCAACAATTAACTCTAACCTTCTTCTTTTCTTAGCATTTAGATTAGGTTGAGTGAAAAGGTACTTTAACCCATTATGGTCAGTTTTCATCTCAAAGGGATTTCCTAACAAATAGTGCCTCCACATTTGCAATGTGTGAACCATTGTTGCTAATTCAAAATCATGCGATGCATAATTCATTTCATAAGGTTTTAGCTTCATAGATTCATACGTAATTACTTGCCCATCTTTCATTAATACACCTCCTAACCCTTCTCTGCATGCATCCATGATAGCCATATATCGGGTGTACAAACTCAATTTTCTAAAAACTTCATATCGTCAAAAATTTGGTTCTGAGCTCGTTCCAAATCTATAGGTATTTTTTCTTTATTTTTTTACCAAAAAGTTGCTACAGTATGTTGAAGACAACTCTTCTATTTTGCACTTCCAAGGCCATAACTTAGGAAAATAAACTCTATTTTTTGCAAACAAATAGGTGTTGGAAAGCTATTTTAGTGCTCTACATAACCGTGCAATCCATTTTTCCATAATATTCACCAGGTACACAAGGATTTCTCTAATGTGATTTTTTCTTTTTAAAGCTTTTCTACTCTCAAAGTTGTAACTGGGTTTTGTTTTTCCTATTGTGGGGGGGTATATTTGTCGCTTTTAGTACCTATATACATCAAAGATTAGAAATCCTATACCACACATTATTTTGAAAACCACAACCATCATGGCAGACACCTCTTCATTTAAACATCTTATGCCACACAACTATCATACCTGGAAAGCTTGTATGACCAAAATGTTCATGTATAAGGGTTTATGGTCTACTTTGGATGAAGTATAGCTAACATTGACTCATCAATTTGAGATATTTTAGCATAGGAACAAGACATATGAGGCTATGGTTTTGATTTCACTGCATGTTTCAGACAGTCTCTTGTTTTATTTAGAGTCTTGCAACACTCCCAAGGCTATGTGGATGAGATTCAATGATCTTTTTGGCACCATCAATGAGTATAGAGCTCTCCATATTGAGGCAAAATTAACATCCTTGTACCTAATTCTTACCCCTCCATTGAGGACTTCCTGTAGAGGTTTAAGTCACTTAGATCTCTTTTGAAAGGTTGTGGGAAGAATAAAATTGACAAAGAATGTGTTTTCTTGATTTTTTCTAAGCTTCAAGGGTCATTTCAAGTCTTCTCTTCTACTTTCCTTTCTATAATGGATGCATTGGGTGATGCATTTATCATGCCTACTTTTGAGGTTTTTTGTGGTCATTTGACTCGTGAACAAGCTAATTTGGTTTAGTTTGAATATCTTTCTGGTTCTAAAACTCAGTCATTGGTAGCATAGACATCCAAAGGAAAATACAAGAAGAAACAAAAAACCAAGACAAATACTTCATCAGGTAGTCAGTGTTCCTTCAAAACATCTTAGAAGTCAAAACAAAACCTCAAACCACTCCTTGGTATGCCAAAACTTCTAAGTTTGTTGAGTCTTCCTCTAAGATGAAGAAATTAGGTGGACCTTGTAGTTTTTATGGTAAGGAGGGACATCTAGTCAATAGATGTTGGAAGATATTAGAGGCTTTGGAGGAATCCATGCAGCAACATAACATCTCCACCCCTAAATATTCTTCCTCATCTACAGGTAAAGGTCATGCTCTTTCTACAAGGGTCTTACCTTTTGTAGCTCCATGGATACTTTATTTTAATGTGACACATCACATGACACATTCTTGGGATTTGGTCTCATCCTTTTTAGATTACAGTACTACTTAGATTGTAGTTGGGGATTCTACACAACTTTTAGTTTTGGGCTCAAGCACTGTCACACTTGAGTGTGGTTTTCTTTAGGAGGTACTTGTACTTCCTACTATCTCCACCAACCTTCTTTTAGTGTATCAAATTTTTCAACCTAGCACTGATAGGACAATCAATTTTACCCCTCATGATGTAGTTATTCATGACCTTCATGATCCTGATATTATTGTAGCTATTGGGAGTGTTGATACTACTCATTTATATTGATTTGATGGTTTTGAGAGTTAAATTGGTTTTGGTTCATCCTTCATAGCACATGCAAACACTATGAGCATGTTGTGACAAGAATGTCTTGGTCATGTCAATTACAGATATCTCCAACAAATGAGTACATAGGCATTAGTGTTAGGGGTCCCTAAGATTTCCTGTACTGATGGTGTTTGCCAAGGATGTGTTCTTGCAAGCATTACCAGGATTCTTTTCCTATGGGTAGAGCTACATGTGCCAAGGAACCTTTGGAATTGGTTCATAGTGACATCATGTCATTTCTAGCTTCTTTTTTCAGGGGCCAAATATGTGCTCACATTTATTGATGACTTCTCCAGATGTTCATGGGTGTACTTTATTAAGTACAAGAGTGATGCCTTAAAAGAATATTTAAGGCATTTGTGGAGAAGCAATTTTGTATTTCTATCAAATGGATACACATAGATAATTGGGGGGAGTATTTTAACCAGACTTTCAGGGACTTTTGCACTGATCATGGTTTGCAACATTAGCTAATAGTTCCATACACCTCTTAATAGAATGGTTTTGCTAAATGAAAGAACAAAACTTTACAGGAGATGGCCAACTATATGATTTAGTCATGAGATATGCATTCTTCTTTTTGGACTGAGGTAGTTAATTGTGCAAATTATATTTAGTATCATATGCCTCACAAGGCATTGTGACATATGACTCATGAGGAGGCTTGGTCCCATGTCAAGCCTGATGTATCTTCATTTAGAGTCTTTGGTAGTGAGGCTTGGGCATTTATTCCCAAAGCTCAGTAGAAAGCCATGGAGAGGAAGAGCCGACCACTCATATTTGTTGGCTACTGCAAGGATTTTAATGTGTATAAGTTATTTGATATTGATTCTAGAGAGATCTTGTTTTGACGAGATGTTAGTTTGATGAGTGCTTTCCTCTGATGAATTCTCCATCCCCAACTTCTCCCTCATCTCCTTCTACTCCTCATATCTTGAGGATTACTCATCTCTTGAGGATGAAGACGATGCTCCAACTATTCTGCCACCTCTAGATATTTAGCCTTTACCCAAGTGGTCCCACAATACTATTGATGCAACTGGACCTTTGGCAGGTGATCCTTCAGACTCTCGTAGCACTCGTGCATATAGATCAGGTGTTAGTCTTTTGAGTCCTACCATTTTAGATAATCCTCAAAAGTTTTCAGATGTGATTGGTATTCCTAAGTGGGATAGTGCTATGCCAGATGAGTATTCTTCTTTGATGAAGAATCATACTTGGGATTTAGTTCCTTTTCCTCATGGAAGAAAGTTGGTTTGGTGCAAGTGGGTACATACCATACCAAATATGTTGCAGATGGTTTTATTGATAAGTCTAAGGCTTGTATTGTTGAAAAGGGTTTCTCTTAGGTCAAAGGTATTGATTATTCTAAGACCTTTTCCCCTTGTTACCAAGATGAATTCTATTCACCTTGTACTTTCCCTCACAACTTCACAGGGATGGTTGGTATTTCAGATGGATGTGAAGAGTGTCTTCCTTCATGGTGATATTCATGAGGAGATTTATTTGGAGCAACCACATGGTTTTATTGAGGACTCTTCATTGGTTTGTAGACTTCGCCATTCACTATATGGTCTCAAACATGCCTCTTGGGCTTGGTATGAGAATTTGGACACTTTTATGCTTTCTTCTAGATTCACACAATGTCATTTTGATCCCACAATTTACATCCAAAGATAAGAGGGTGATCTTTTGATCCTTGTGCTATATGTGGATGATTTGATCCTTACAGGTAGTTCATCCTCCATGATCTAGAATGTTCAATGAGCTTTGATGGAGCTGTTTCAGATGAAAAATCTTGGCCTTCTACACTACTTTATTGGTTTATAGGTTATTCAGTTTTCCAATGGGATTTCCATATTTCAACAAAAGTATGCTCTTGACATGCTTCAGAGATTAGCATGATTGATTGCAAGCCTACCCCTACATAATTTTAGTCAGGTGTTGTATTGTCTTCCACTTGTTCTACTCCTTCAATAGATGCTACATTATATAAGCAGTTGGTTGGTAGTCTTTTGAACCTGACACATTCACGTCCTGATCTTTCATTCGCGATTGGTCTTGTCTCTCGATTCTCACATGATCCACATGAGAATCATTGGAAAACTTACAAATGAATTTTGAGATATATTTAGGGCACCTCACATTATAGTATTCGCTATACATCAGGAGATCCTCAGATTATTGGCTTCACTGACTTAGATTGGGCTTGTGATGTCAATGATAGGAAATACACTTATGGGTTTTTTTTCTACCTTGGTTCTAGTCCCATTACATGGTTTCACAAGAAGCAATATTCTATTGCATTATCATCATAGAGGTTGAGTATTGTGCAACAGTTTTGGCAGACTAGGAGGTTTTGTGGCTTCGACAGTCTTTGACTGAGTTCGATTTTCCTCTCGAGAGTCCCACTATTCTTTGGTGTGACAATTAGAGGGCCATTCATATTTCTCACAATCCAATGGAGAATCAACGTACTAAGCACATAGATCCACATGGGCTTCATATGATAGTTGATTCAAGATGGTTTTCTCACCTTGGAGTACATGCCTACAAAGGAGAAGGTTACAAACATCTTCATGAAACCTTTGGTAGTGCTTTGCTATCTTCAACTATGATCAATGCTTGGGGTGAAGGAAGTTGTCCTTGGGGGGTCTTCATGAGGCCTTCCTTCCTTCATGCTTTTTTTACATGCTTTCATCTCTTTTTGGAGTGGAGTTTTCCCCATGTGATTTTCTCCATTTCTCCACTTTTCAGAGATCCTTTAGTTGTACTGGGTACCTCATCAGGCCTAGTTGTTGAGACCCATTCATGCTTTCTTTTATTTTTTATGCATTATTTTTTAGATTTGTTTAGCTACTCCCTAAGTTAACTTAAGGGGGGCTGTTAGAGTTATCATGTGTTAGAGAATAATTAATTAATTATAATTATTCTAGTTCTCATGCACTTAAGCTAAACTTAGGATTGCTTTATTAGTTAACTCAATGTTCTATTTATGTTAACTACAGAGCTAATATTAGATCAATCTGTCTCATCACATAGGATGTTGACACTTGTCATGGTCTAATCCCTTTATCATTAGGGTTGCTCTTATAAAGCATTCATTCTCTCTTGTATTATTCATTTTGTAAGTATTATCTTTTTGAGGAATAACAAATCTTTGTTTTGCAGAGCTCTTGAGTAGAAGGTGTTTTGTTTGTTGTTTGATCCTATGTATCATGTTATTCACAAATATAACACAAATCCTACTGATTTTTTTTCTTTTTCTTCTCTTTTGGTTGCAATTTTTTGGATAAGTTACAACAATGAAGTTATAAGAGAAATAAAGTTATTTTTCCTCATTTAGGGTGAGTTGGGGTGTGGGGGCCCACCAACAAGCAAAAAGATTTGTTTATTTCAAATATTGGATTTTTTTTTTTAAATGTTTCTTTTTATGTGGGATGGTTAAGAGATGTCACATACATTTCCTCTCGCCTTGTTGGCAACATGTCTTCCCTTTTAATTTTCTAAGACATCCCCAAGTTTTCAAAATATTCCCTACTTTTTACAATTTGAGGATGGCCTGATGTTCCTTAAACATCCCCACATCTCTAAAATATTCTAAAAATAGAAATGCTCCAAAAAATTATAAATGTGTCCTTATGTTTCCCTAAATAATACTTACCAAACATAAAAAACACACACATATGTGTATATAAGGATGTTAAGTGTGAATACTCCATATTAAAACTCTTTAAAGGGACCCACAAAAATAAATATAAATATAATTTATAATAGAAAAAATAAATCTCAGTCAGAGGAGTGCAAGGTCTGAGGAAATAGGTGGAAAGCATGGGATTTAGTGTATTGCAGTCCGCCTTGTGATGGTTTTCATGCCATCGAGGGTTTGATCCTTCCCTATCTTTTCTTTCCCTCTATTTTCCTTGGTTAGTTTCATTATTACTATGTGTCCTTTTTTTTATTTCCTATGATGTCTCTTTGGTTTGGTTAGTTCCCTTGTCTCGACCCTAATCAGTTGCACGTTTTGCACTGAGAAAATATTCTCCATTATTTTAGTGGTATTGAATGGAGGCAGTGGTTTTGAACCTTGATGATCCCCCAGATGCCTCTCGAGCACGACAACGTTAAAACCCTTGGAAGGCCCATCAATGGCAACAAGTCATTTAGGGACATCATGGTCGAAGAGGAGAGGATGGAGGTTTCGCAAGAAACAAGATTTATAGTTCGGTATAAGATGGAGTCTATGGTGAGAAAAGTCAAGGCGATGAAAATGGTAAGATCTCCCCAACTTTCCTTAAGAAAGATATCATCATTCCAAATCTAGAAATGGCTGTGGCTTTGGAAAATGAAGAAATGAGGCTTAAAAATATTGCTATTTTTTTGGTTGACTTGATAGTAATAAAATTACTACTAGAAGATATCTGGATGAATGGATGTCTAACATGTGGAATAAAAAATTAGGGTTTTTCCATTCTTTTTGTAGAATGATTCAAAAAGGTCTATTTTTAGTCCTGTTTAAAAATAAGGAAATGCGAAAAAAATTGTTTCTAAACAATTCTGGACAATAGGGAACTTTGTTTTCAGAGCCTTAGAGTGGTCTTCAAACATCTTGCATGAGGAGGTCCTGACATTTTCCTACCATAGATGGGTAACCCTAAAAGATATCCCATTATTGCTTTGGGCATTCATTCTGCAATTGGTGTCCAAGTACGAGAATGTGTTGAGGATTGAGAAAACCAAAATGCATTGATGCACATGGATGCTAGAATTTTAATGGCAATAAAACCAGGTGTTGAAATCCTGAATGAACTGGAAATAGAAACTAAAAAGGATATTCTAAATTAAAAAATTAAACTTCTTGGAGGAATGAACGGTTGCTTCCTTTGCAAGAAATAAGGTCATCTAAGGAAAAATTGCTCGATTATTAAAATTAAATAAAATGCCCAAAAAGAAAAGGGGCATGAAGAAACCCTAACCAACATCTTAAAATTGCAAATAATCTTGCAGGGAATACAGAGAGAGGAGATTACTTTGATCTTGAACACCCTGAAGCTATGAGAAATTCAAATGATAAATCAAGGGTTTGATCTTTCCCTATCTTTTCTTTCCCTCTATTTTCCTTGGTTAGTTTCATTATTGCTATGCGTCCTTTTGTTTTTATTTCCTATGATGCCTCTCTGGTTCAGCTAGTGCTCTTGTCTCGACCCTAATTAGTTGCATGTTTTGCATTGAACAAATATTCTCCATTATTCTAGTGGTATTCAATGGAGGCAGTGGTTTTGAACCTTGATGATCCCCCAGATGCCTCTCGAGCGCGACAATGTTAAAACCCTTAGAAGGCCCATCAATGGCAACAAGTCTTTTAGGGACATCATTGTCAAAAAGGAGAGGATGGAGGTTCAGCAGGAAGCAAGATTTATAGTTCGGTATAAGATGGAGTCTATGGTGAGAAAAGGAAAGGCGATGAAAATGGTAAGATCTCCCCAACCTGCCTTAAGAAAGATATCATCATTCCAAATCTAGAAATGGCTGTGACTTTGGAAAATGAAGAAATGAGGCTTAAAAATATTGCTATTTTTCTGGTTGCACTTGATAGTAATAAAATTACTACTAGAAGATATTTGGATGAATGGATGTCTAACATGTGGAATAAAAAATTAGGGATTTTCCATTCTTTTTGTAGAATGATTCAAAAAGGTCTATTTTTAGTCCTATTTAAAAATAAGGAAATGCAAAAAAAAAAGTTTCTAAACAATTCTGGACAATAGGGAACTTTGTTTTTAGAGCCTTAGAGTGGTCTTCAAACATCTTGCACGAGGAGGTCCTGACATTTTCCTACCCTAGATGGGTAACCCTAAAATATGTCCCATTATTTCTTTGGGTGTTCATTCTGCAATTGGTGTCCAAGTACGAGAATGTGTTGAGGATTGAGAAAACCAAAAATGCATTGATGCACATGGATGCCGAAATTTTAATGGCAATAAAACTAGGTGTTGAAATACTGAATGAACTGGAAATAGAAAGTAAAAAGGATATTATAAATTACAAAATTGAACATCTTGAAGGAATGAACGGTTGCTTCCTTTGCAAGAAAGAAGGTCATCTAAGGAAAAAATGCTCGATTATTAAAAATAAAGAAAATACCCAAAAAGAAAAGGGGCAGCAACAAACCCTAACCCACATCTTAAAATTGCAAATAATCTTGAAGGGAATACAAAGAGAGGAGATTACTTTGATTTTGAACACCCTAAAGCTATGAGAAATTCAAATGATAACAATATTGAAGAACCCAAGAAGTGCTATGTCGACTTGGGAGAGAAAGTGTGTAACATGTTGATTGTTCCACACAATAAATTTTTCTATGTATTAACCTCTAGTGAATAAACTAAATATGGCTACTCATAGCAATAAATTTTTTCTTTGCAATTCAAGACATTATGCACTTTTGAAACAATGTTTGTTCCAAACTTTCCCATTGCACTATAATTGAGTATTACAAACTTTCCAAAACAATGATTTATATAATCTTAAGATAACATTTCAAGCATTACAACTTCCATAGAAATGGACATAAGAAAAAACACATAGCTCCTTTGAGCTTCATTGGCAATAGATATGAATGGTCCAGGTAGTCCCCCTCAAATCTTGGTCACCAATTGTTGAGAAGTATCACTCAAGAACTTTTTCACCATCCATGGACTTATTGCTGTCCCCCACACATCTACCATATATGGTAAGATGGTCCTCCCTTCGACAAAGAGATTGGTAGGGTAACCACATAACAATGACCTTCGTGAGCTTAGGGTTTGTCCTACATAACTAGAACTAACATACAATGGATACAACCTACATGTATGAATAACCCTATCTAGTATGCTAAACTCGATCATGATGAAATTATAGTGTAATCGGTGACACTTACACTACTTTGGCCAAATAATTCTTTATAAAAGAGTCATTTATTTCACACACTTTCTTGAGCTCGATTTGGATTTGACCATTTATATACCATGCATAGGCTATCCCCTTCATTGGAATATCCTAACCCCAGTAATAACCTATATTATTTCCAAGTTTACTAAGATATTTCAACTAATTCAAAGTAACTCTTTCTTTACCAATTAACCATACAGATAAACATAACATGACATCATTAAATGACTCTATTTCAAAAGTATAATTTCAACAATAAAAGCCCCCTTTAAAGAGTGTATTCTCAACAATAACTGAATCTCATCAAAAGTGTAACCCCATCAAAAAATTACCTCATTCAAAAGTATAATCTTTAACAATCAAAAGTATAATATCCAATAATAAAACATCTCAATCAAAAGTATAATCTTTAATAATAAATGATCTTAATCAAAGAAAAAATCAACAATCATCATATAGGTTAATTTCATCCTATGTGTTTTAACCAAAAATCAATTAAACAATCCAACAAATAGGTTAACGTCAACTTAGGGTTTCAATCAATAATTAAGTAAAGCTACAATCAAGTGAACATAAATCAATTATAAGACTTCTCTTTCAAATACCCCATACATTCACATGTGTACTATATTTGTATATCATCGAGAGGACATAATCAACTTGTGAGGAGTTGGTGCTTTTACACCCATAATCCTCTCATAATATGATTTTGGTCATCGAAACGTGTCTCCTCTTTTTAGAATTTTGTGAATAGGAATAAAATCTTAATTGAAATAAGATAATATCATAACCATAAAATACAACCCTCAACCCTATTGTTGATTATTGATATAACCTCTAAGTTTATACCCTTACCCAAGGGTCAAGATTCTCTTCCTACTTTCTAGGAGGAATAAGTAATCACTTAGATAAGATTATCAATCGAGGTTTACATAATGTTGCAACCTAATGATGATGACATTTCTATCATTCCATATTTCCTATTGTGTTTACCAACTTCATCATCCACAATGGTTTGCTTAGCATTTATAAGCTAGAATAACTTAAACACTTATAATCTATTATATAGAGTATATGCATATATCCCTATTACAGGGTTTATTAGTAACTAGACTCATCAAGAATATTTCCATAATAAACAATTAAACATATTTTCCAAAACAAGGTAACCAAAGACTTGTAATCTTTTCAAAACATATAAAGCATAAAATAGTAGAAATAAGCATGCTTGGTTATGCAAAGCTCCAATTGATCATGTTGGATTCCTAGCTTAGCTTTCCCCACAATCATCTTGCAACTCAACAATTATCACTTCCAATCTGCAAAAACTCTCTCTCAAATTCTCTCTCAAAACCTCTCATGAAAACTCTCTAAACTTAGAAATGAAAATAATACCAACTCAAAATTGACAACAAGAGTGCAAAAATACGTCCAAGTGAGGTAGAAAGAACCTCTATTTATACACCAAAGTGAGCAACTGCAATCTAGAAACAAGCTATCAAGAATGACTCTTCTCAATCCAAAAGGTTTGACTCGACAAGAAAAAGAAAAGGTGGCAACTTAAGTCATTGCACAGTAAACACATACACAACTAGATCTTACCACAAGGAATGAGTCACTTAATCAAATGGACAACAAGAATGCTAATAAGAAATGCAAGGTAATTGTCTTCTACAGGTCAACTTACTTTGGCTAGCTTCACACTTGACCATTTCTCATATTTCATATTGCTGAACATAAATTGGATTCATATTGCAAATTAGACTTCTAATCAGTTAATACTACTTATAAGTTGGTGCCACACTATGCCCTTCGTGCCCTATTATTTTGGTTGTTGTTTGCTAATGACCAAGTGAATACTTCTTGTGCGTGAGTATTCTCTTTTGCTTTTGCATTTGACTAAGTCTTTGGCAATTATCTTATACATTGGTTTGCATATGATACTATGTGCTTTTACCTAGCACTGATCTATATTTCATAACACTTAGCCTTTTTAAATGCTTAAAACATTACTTATGTTTATGCGTTGCTTCTACATTATGCGCTATCATTTAATCTCTGCACTTTATTCTATGTGCATATCATGCGCTTTAAGTAATACTCAGTGATTTTCAAATCATTATAATATATATAAATTATAATGTATATATATATATACACTCATTAACTCATATGTTCATTAAATGCATCATTCGATATTCAAATGTATATACTCATATTTCATATTCCATAATAATACCACATGTACATATATACATATACACATGTGTGTACATATATTAATATATCTGTATGAACGTTTCCATTATGTCAATTCATACGTGCATATATATGCATATGCATGTATATATATATGCATATGCATGTATATATATGCATATATATATATTATATGCATATAATATATATATATATATATATATATATATATATATATATATATATATATGCATATAATATATATATGCATGTATATATATATACATATATATATATATATATATATATATATATATATATATATATATATATATACATATGTATATATATACATGCATGTATATATGTACATATGTATATATGTATACATGCATATATATATATATCATTGCCTCATAATTAAACACATATATTTATAATCATATCAACTGACATATATACATGAAGTGTATGTATATATGTCACCCTGTCCATTCGATATTCCAATGTATATGAGTAATTCATCCATGAGCATACATAGATACGTCTATCTATGTATACTCATGTATATGAGTTTATCGTTGACACATACATACATATATATATTATGTATATATCTCATCAATTAAGCATGAACAAATAAGAAAGAACCCATACATATCAAAGAGACTCAAAACACTTAACCCAAATTAAGGATGTTCACAATTAAAACCCTAACCTCTTCTAATTCATGCATAAACAAGACTAAGGTATCTTACCATTTCCTGAAACTACTGACTTGACTCAACCAATCTAAATGTGAGTGTGTGTAAGCTTAGTTAGGTCTTATTAAGGGTTACTAGACTAGGTTCTTCTCTTGGATGATACTTCCCCTCTCTTCCGGAGGCTCGAACCTATTCCTGCATTCAACTTAACACATAATAACAATAATCAGACGTTCACATGAAATCCTCTTGCATCATAAAACATTAGCATCGACAAAGGATTAGAATATTCTTATTGTAATACATATCCTTTCATCACATTTCATCAATATAAACATAATCACTCCTTTAAAAGCAATAACATTTTAATGCATTTTTCAGTATTTCATTCTCCTACTAAACAAATTAAAGTCACAATTTGCATTTATCAACACTTTCGCTCATGAAGGTAAAAGTAACTTAGTAACTATGAATTAAGGTGTTACAAAGTGGAAAAAAAAACCCTAATCCAAACAATATGGATCCCCCCTCGATTTAGCCCTCGAGGAAGAAATCATTATCTTGAGTAAAAGGGTGTTGATCAATGGAGGTGAAGTCGATAAAGGGATTAGAGATTCCTAGGCCTTTGGGGTCTCCAATGCCAAAAATACATACTCAGAAGTGGGGAAAACCTCCTTTGGTGCATCTAAAAGTGCTATAGAAAGAACGTTTGGTGGCATTAATTTTATTTCTGGGCATAAAAAATGCCTAAGAATTGGTAATGGACATGATTAAGCAACAAATAGCTAACAATAAGAAGCTAATTAAAACTACCAAAGACTACTTAAGTAATAAAGATAAGGAACATGGAGGGGAAAAACTCCAGAAGACTCTCTATCAGATAATTCTAAAAAAGTCTTAAGATTAGATTCCAAATCATTAAGTCCCCTAGTTTGAATTTAGAACACAAAAATTTGATTCAATCTATGGAGCCTAAAGCAAATGAATTTGATTTTTTAAAAGAGAAGGAAATCAATCAAGAAATGCATAAGATAAATCCCAAACCTCCTGAAGTTCCAAACAATAATAATGAGGATTTTTCCTTATCTATAACTTGCCTAGGGCAAGATAGCAATGCTCCTAGACAAGCATGTGATAATCAGAGCCCCGAGTCTATAGAAGGAAGTGTGGGCCAAATGTCCCTCATCCATGTAAAGCTAGAAACCCCTAATGCAAATGATTCTAAATTGGTTGATGCTCATGGTAGTGACCCTAATTTGAAGGGCATTACTCGAGAGACCAAGTCAAACCAATTCTTTGTTGTAGGATACCTTTTGGAAGGGAAAATGGGTTGGGAACCATTAGGAAACAAATGGAATCTAGGAACAAAGAAGTTCATAGAAGGGCATACTCCCCACGAGAGCCTAATGACAAGTAAAGATTCCCTTCAAGAAGAGGGGGGAAAGGGCTCGTTTGTAAACAACTAGCTCAAGCAAAAACAAAGAAAGAGAAGCCAAAAGAATAAAGAGGATGTAATTCCTTATAGAAAGAATAGTTTAAATAAGGCATTCCTTCCTAGATGCTTTATGGGATTTAGGAACTCAAAATAAATCCCACAAGAAATGGAATCTAATGACCTTTAATTGCATAACTTGCAACATTAGGGGATTGGAATCTCCTAGTAAGAAATATAGTATAAGGAGGTATCTGAATCAAGAAAAGTAGAAGGATGCTATAATGCTACAAGAAATCAAAGCGGTGGGATTTGCCTTAGAAACAAACTTAAAGCTTATCTAGAGAGATGTTGAGTCATTTTCCTCTAAACATGGGAAAGGCAAGGGGGAATGACAATCCTACTTGCAAAAAAGTGGGTTAAATGGGTTAAAACCCATGGATGCTCTCCCTGGAATAGGGCAGTGTGGATCATAATTAAGAAAGAAGGTAAACCTTTTAGATTATGCTGCATCTATGCTCCTAATGATTATAGGCAGAGATGTGAGCTCTGGAAATGGTTAAACAAACTACAAGACATACCATGGATCCTTGGAGGGGATTTTAACATGGTGGAAAACAATGAAGATAAAATAAGTGGCATGGAAATTGGATGGAAAGGTAATGAGAAGTTCTTCTAGTTTCAAATGAAAAATAGGTTAAGGTTATAGGACCCAATTGTAGGTTGCAAAAAAGAAGCCCAAAATATATGGTTTATGTGGTGTAATGCTAAGAAAGGGAATAAGAGGATATATTGTAGACTGGATAAGTTTTATACAAATAAAGATTGCTTGCACTTTGAAAAGGTTGAGGGGAATAGTATCATAATAAAGTACGCCACTGGACTTTGTCAGAGCACCATTTGGTCTCTGCCAGTATTCTCATTGATAAAGATAAGCCTCTGGATGCTAAGAGAGACAAAAAAATTATTCTTAATACAAGCCTCCTAAAAAATGAGGACTATAATGATGCAATCTTCACCCTATGGGAGATAAATAGATGGATGTAGAAAGATCTCCCAACCATAAAAAGGTGGAACAACAATGTAAAGATTTGGAAAAATATTTTCCAAACAATTGGTGGAAAAAAGGCCAAATACTGGAGAAAATATGAGAACTTACTTCAAGAAAATCTGCTCAAAATTGAGGGAAAAATTCAAGATGACCCCACCAACTATGGACTACATAAAGAATTGATTGCCTTTAATGTTGTTAAAGGTAACATGAAAAAAATCCAAGTCTACAAAGATCAAGGGGTTAAAAGGAGGGCAAAAATTAATTAGCTGGTTCATGGGGACACAGGTTCAAAGTTCTTCTTTAACCTCCTAAAAACAAAGAGACCAAGGAATGCATAGATGCCTTATGGGAGGAAGGGGGCCTAATTAGAGACCCAAAAGAAATAAAGAGGAAATTCTATCTTTTCTATAAAGATCTCTGCACCTCGGAATGTAATAGTATTCATCATGAAAAATTTAAGGGAGCAATGTAAAAAGATAATCCCAAAAAAAGTATCTAAAGAAAATGCTGGTAAGTTGTGCAAGCAAATAAAAAAAGAAGAAATTACGAAGGAAATCCTTGCCCTGAACAATGAGAAATCTCTTGGGGCAAATGGCATACCAATTGAATTCTACAAAAAGAACATAGAGTGGGTTTAAGAGGACCTTATAATGGTGTACAATGAAGCGATCCAAATGGGGTCTTTGGGAAGAAGTATAAACAAAGGCATTATAAAGTTAATACCCAAGGATGGGGACATAACTTTAATAAAAAACTGGAGGCCGATTACCCTCCTCAATGTTTCATATAAAATTTTGGAAAAAGCCACTGCTCTTAGGTTAGCTGAAATCTTACCAAAAGTAATCAATTCTACCCATATAGGTTTCATAAAGGGTAGGTATATACTTGAAAACCTACTCACAAGTTGGGAAGTTATGGAGTGGGCAAAGATTTCTAACCAAAACATTGGAATGTTGCTCCTAAACTTTGAAAAAGCCTATGATAGAGTGGAATGACCATTCATAATTATGGCCCTGGAAGCCTTTGGCTTTCCAGGTAATCTATGCAATATGGTTATAGCTCTAATGAAGGACGCCACTACCCAAGTAGAGGTAAATGGGACCCTCTCATAGGAATTTCAACTTCAAAGATCCGTAAGGCAAGGTTTTCCATTGTCTCCAACACTCTTTGTAATTGTTGCAGAAGTTCTTCACTATATGTTAAGAGATAATACAATAAGTCCCCATGTTCATGGACTAGCCTTACCAAACAATGAGGCCTTAATCAATATTCAATTTGCAGATGACACTACCTTGTTTGTTAAGTTGGAAGAAAATAACATTAAAAACTTGATGGAAAAGATGAATCTCTTTAGCAAAGTAATAGATGCAAGAATATCTATAGGGAAATCCATCATGTTGAGTTGGAAGGAGGACCAACTTGAATGGTTCAAGAAACATGAATTTCAATGGGGTGTTGAAAATGGAGGTAATTATGTAGTTTTAAAACTTGTAAAACTATTATACTGTAGATCTAATTAAGTGTTCTTTGTTACAATTTCTTTGTGGATGATTATCTATTTAGATTCATTTTACCAATTGTAGAAGTAGATAGAAGATTGTAGAAGAATAATATTAGAAGATAGAAGTGACACACCATATACCATGGAGAAACCCTTTCGGGAAAAAACTTCACCACCAAAATCAATAGCGCTTGTATTATTTAACCTTAGAACAAAATTACAATAATTCTTTATCAATCCTTGCTTGAGATGCTTCTTTTGCCTTCAACGATTCTTCTTCACAACCTGCAGTAAAATCTGATAAAAATTTCTTCAACTTGCTACAATAAATAGACAATAATGAGCCTTGTAAAGTCCAAAGAGTTTACAATTACAAAGCACAAAGCTTATCTCACAAAACCTACGCCTATTCTTTGCAAGTAGAGTTCTTCCATGAAAAACAATGTCAAACCAAGTCCTTCATCAATTTGGGCATCCAAAATTGAAATCATAACTCAACGTTGATTCCAAAGATATCTTGTAAACTTCTCAAAGTTGGCACCCAAGAATGGGCCCACTTAACTCAACCTTATAAAATATCTTATCATGCAAAAATGTTAACTCTAAGATGCCAACTTGGGAGCCCAAGGTGGGTCCAAGTCAATCTTTGTTAACTAAAACATATCTCTCCACCATTCATGCAAACAAGATGCATGATTGATCATCCCCTCTTAATTGAATGTATCACCTGTTATCTGTCATGCAACTCAAGTCATTAGTCATGCATTCCAAGTCAACCGAAGTCAACTAACATTCAACTGAGACTAACTACATGCAACTGAAGATAATTGAACCATAACTGAATTGATTTGAATTGAATTGAACTGAACTGAATTGAACTGATACTGAACTGAACTAAACTAAATTGAACTAAACTCCATGCATGTAAACATCAATCCCTAACTTCTAGGATCTTTACATGCATTACTGAAGTGTTATTTTTTTCCAAACAGTTAACTTAACTCAAGGTAGGTTCCACCTTCCATGTGGGTGCCCCATGTGCTCCTATTTTGTTAGATCTCTTCTTGGGCATCCCTACATGTTCCTACCATTTAGAATTAATTACAAATGTCAATTTACATGTTTATTTCATTCAAATTTAATCTCTTTCTAATCCTAGAGTGTTGGGGAACACTTTCTAAGGACTTAGGAGATACATGAAATATGTTTAGGATTGCAATTAAATGCCATCCTATTCCCAACATTCTCCCACTTGACATTATACATTGTAATTATTCTAAACAAGGAATCATTATTATAAATCAAGTACAAGACTCAAGGCCAATGACCTTCCTGCACCAAGATAACTTATATATAGGAATTGGTTTTGTAAGATAATCTACAACATTAATCAAAGTGTCAACTTTCTCACTTAATACCTTCCAACTCTCAATCATTTCTCACACAAAGTGATTGTATATCAACATGCTTAGTACAAGCATGATACATAGGATTTTTGGCTAAAAAATAGCATTCTGACTATCACATTCAAGCTTAACTTACTTGCAATTAAAACCAATACCTTTCCCAAGTCTCTGTAACCAAATTGCCTCTTTGGAGGCATGTGAAACCGCTGAGTGTGTTGAACTCACATCCAACCAAGGTGTAGGCTTCTCAATCTTTATTGTTGAAAAGACTTTCTTACAAGTAACCATTCCAACATATATCTCTTACCATAAGAGAAATCAAGCCTCACCTATTTCTCTAAGTATCCATGAGGACCTGTAACAAACCAATCCATGCCAAACTCCAAATGCAACATAACACTATCATGAAGTAATCAAGCAAATGATTAATGTACCCAATACATAAGAGAACTACACAAGATCAATGTCAAAGTTCCAATCATGAATCAAGAACATAAACATGACAACATGATCTAACCATCTCCTCCAAGGAGATCGCATGCATCATAACATACATAAACATCTTAGTCTCAAGAGAACAAGTACCATGCCAAACTCTAAACGCATATCAAGAGTAAACCATGACATAATGGCAACCACTCTAAGCCAAGAAAAAAAATATCCCCAATCACATGAGGATAACCTTACTAATGATGCATCCATGTC
This sequence comes from Sequoia sempervirens, assembly GCA_007258455.2. Lineage (NCBI taxonomy): Eukaryota > Viridiplantae > Streptophyta > Pinopsida > Cupressales > Cupressaceae > Sequoia > Sequoia sempervirens. The sequence continues at coordinate 415,814,765 of VDFB02075321.1, read as the reverse complement.
ATTGCCAACAATTCCCACTGAACCATGGTACGAACTACACATGAAATCATGACTACCATCCTCTTCATGAAGATCATTTTTTAACATCAAGCAAAGAGTCATCACTAACATTTTTACATGAAATGATCAATGCATGATTACCGTCATCCGAGGATTCCTCTGTAGAAGAATCAAAACTCTTTTTCTTTTTCTTAGAATCCTTCTTCACATGTCTTGATTTCCCATAGTTCCAACGCTTTACCTTACTCTGTCCTTCAGACTTACCCTTCTCTTCCTTGTCTCCCTTAGGTTCCCTTTTCTCAGGCCTACCTTTTATAAACAAGGTATCTTGGATTTACATTTTAGAATTCCTCCTCATTTCCTCTAATAGGAGAGTAGGAATTATATTGTCCATCTTCGGATCTGCACCACTACCATTGATAGCAACAATTAGATTTTCGCAAGATTCTGGTAAAGGACAAAGTAACAAAATGCATGTATCTTCATCTTCTAGCTTTACATCTACATATGCTAACTAACTTAGAATCAAATTAAAAGCATTCAAATGATTTGCAATAGAATCACCATATTTCATCTTTAAAGAATACAACCATATTTTCAGAGACAACTTATTAGTAAGACTTTTAGTTTGATAAATATCACCTATTCTCTTCCACAATTTATATGCAATAGTTTCTTCTGAAACATTCAAGAGAACAACATCAACAAGACATAATCTTATGGTCCCTCTTACCTTCTTATCAAACTTAGCTCAATCCTCATCTAACATTGTTGTAGGTGACTTTGTCTCATTATCAACAACTAACCATTGATCTCTCTCTTCAAGGAGATCCTCCATTTTTAGTTTCCACATCTCATAATTAAATCAATTGAATCTTTCAATATCTAAATGAGAATTAAAACTCATTGTAACAAAATTATTTTTCAAAATCAACAATAACACAATAGTAAAAGCTCCTACTACAGCCAAAAAACCTTCAAAATTTTAAAAGAAAGGCATCCCAAACTCTACCCAACCGTTAGCTCTGATACCAAATGTTGAAAATGGAGGTAATTATGTAGCTTTAAAACTTGTAAAACTATTATACTGTAGATTTAATTAAGTGTTATTTGTTACAATTTCTTTGTGGATGATTATCTGTTTAGATTCATTTTACCAATTGTAGAAGTAGACAGAAGATTGTAGAAGAATAAGATCAGAAGATAGAAGTGACACAACATATACCATGGAGAAACCCTTTCGGGAAAAAACCCACCACCAGAATCAATAGTGCTTGTATTATTTAACCTTAGAACAAGATTACAATAATTCTTTTTCAATCCTTGCTTGATATGCTTCTTTTGCCTTCAACAATTCTTCTTCACAACCTACAATAAAATATGATAAAAGTCTCTTCAACTTGCTACAATAAATAGACAATAATGAGCCTTGTAAGCTCCAAAGAGTTTACAATTACAAAGCAAGAAGCTTATCTCACAAAACCTACGCCTATTCTTTGCAAGTAGAGTTCTTTCGTGGAAAACAATGTCAAACCAAGTCCTTCATCAATTTGGGCGTCCAAAACTGAAGTCATAACTCAACGTTGATTCCAAAGATATCTTGTAAGCTTCTCCTCAAATTTGGCGCCCATGAATGGGCCCAATTAACTTAGCCTTATAAAATATCTTAACATGCAAAAGTGTTAACTCCAAGATGCCAACTTGGGCACCCAAGGTGGGTCCAAGTGAATCTCTATTAACTGAAACATATCTCTCCACCATTCATACAAACAAGATGCATGATTGATCATCCCCTCTTAATTGAATGTATCACCTGCTATTTGTTATGCAACTCAAGTCATTAGTCATGCATTCCAAGTCAACTAAAGTCAACTAACATTCAACTGAAGCTAACTACATGCAACTGAAGATAACTGAACCATAACTGAATTGAACTGAACTAATACTGAACTGAACTAAACTCCATGCATGTAAACATCAATCCCTAACTTCTAGGATCTTTATATCAATTACTAAAGTGTTATCTTTAAATTCTAAACAATTAACTTAACTCAAGGTGGGTTCCACCTTCCATGTGGGTGCCCCATGTGCTCCTATTTTGTAGGAGCTCTTCTTGGGCATCCCCACATGTTCCTATCATTCAAAATTAATTACAAATGTCAATTTACATGTTTATTTCATTCGAATTTAATCTCTTTCTAATCCTAGGTTGTTGGGGAACACTTTCCAAGGACTTAGGAGATACATGAAATATGTTTAGGATTGCAATTAAATGCCATCCTATTCCCAAAATGGGGTGGCCCAGGGAAGATTGTAAGATACCTTGGGATATCGTTTGCTATTGATCCCAATTTGAAAGAAATGTGGGAATGGGTCAAAGGTAAAATTGAAAGGAAGCTAGAACAAACAGTAGTTATCTATTGCCGGAAGGGCTTAGATTTGTCAAAAATTCTCTCTTCATACAATATATACTATGCATCTGCTTGGCTTTTCAACAACTATCAAATTGAAGAGATTCAGAGAAAAATCATGCAATTATGTGGTTTGATGGAAAAGGTAAAAAGAAAAAGCATGCTATTAATTGGGATTGGTGTTGCACAGAAAAGCAAAAAGGGGGGTTAGGACTGAAGGATCTAAAAAAGCAAGGAATAGCTATGGTAGTCAAATGGATATGCAAAGCTCTCAAGGGTAATGAACCTTGGAAAATTTTAGTAAGGAACAATATACAAAGAGCCACTCCAAAATAGGCCAATTCATGGAAGAATATGCTTCTCAGTGACTTAGTTTTTGGTAAATTCCAAGTGTCCCTTGCTAGTTCCAACATATTCAGGAGCATATGGAAGGCTTGGGAGTTGTGCAAAGAATCTATCTTAGCTAAAGTCTCAATTGAGATGGATTTAAAGATCTTCCTTGAAAGGTCTATTTGGTGGAACTCCTTTCACAAAAAAAGCCTCTGGCTCTCCTTCAAGGCTGCTCTACAAGGAATTGGAATAAAAATGACATTTCTCTTTTTAAAAATTTAATTAACAATGATCAAATTGAAGGTTGGGATGCCATCTAGTTGGAATATAACATCCCTCGAACACAAAAAAGAACTTATGATTTAATTAAAAACCTTAACCCTCAAATGGACAATAACAATACTCACAGATCTGATAATAATGATCTCTATAATAATTTTGATTGGCTAAATGACAGTACGCTAACTCTGCTTAAAGCTAAGGATGTTTATAAGGCAATTTGTAAACCCTAGAACCTAATGGATCATCTCAATAAATGTTGGAACACTGCCTTAAACCAAGGGCAATGGAATCAAATATTTACTTATCTTTGGAAAAAAATGCAGGAACCTGAAAAAAGCTGGGTTCAAATGGATGCTATTGTTAAACAAGTTACCTAATATTGACACCAAAAGCAACCCAAACATTTGCAACATTTGTAAAAAGGTAGATTCTGCCCCTCATATCTTGTTTGTTTGCTTTAATGCTAAGGAAATCTAGAATCTCTTTCAAGTTAGAATAGAGGAAAGAGGGGAAAGTTAATGAAATAAAGATGCTAAACATTTTGAAAGGTAAAATAGATGGATTAAAAGAAGCTGATAATCTCTATTGGTTAATCTTATCTACGAAAATCTTATGCTTTTTATGGAAAGCCAAGAATAATGAAATCTACCAAGGCACTAGGAGGGATCTTATCGAGTCACATAGAAGACTCACTTTTTACAATGTGTTAATGCAGGTAGCCGTCACAATGGAAATTGCCAAGGACAAATTCAGAAAGCTTATGGACAAAGGCAAAGTGCAGGTATATAAAGAGGAGATATCAAATGTAAATAAGTGGCTCTACTTCAAAGAATACAATTATAAGGACCTGAATAATATCATGAGAAAACAAACTAACAACAACTACCTTCAAACAATGAAATTGGAAAAGTGAAATAGATTAAAGATTGGTCTATGCATATACATACACATATACGTCAAGATAACAGCAGCATGTAATTACAAATATATAACATAATAACTTGTATAAAAATTTTCTGTTATTGATATGGAGACTTTCTGAGGCTCACTAATGGGAAAGCAACAATCCTCTTTGATGATAAATATGAAGTAGCAATATATACTCACTTGTATAGTGGGAACACTATGTGATCTCTTTATAGAGACCGTGCGAGGCTCACTAATAGGAAAACAATACTCCTTTTTGAGAATAAATATGCAGTAGCAATATATACTCACTTGTATAGGGCAAAGGCTATAGAGGCAACAATAAGGCATGGAGGAAGCCATGCATGTTGCATCCCATGGTGACGGCCCCGTGCAATCCTGTAGCCATCAGACTTTGTCAACAGCGCCGTATTGTCTACCACATACGTTATCGCTTGCAACGAATATTTTAACCTTGTTCCATATGATTTCTGTTTTTTTTTACATTCAAGGTTTTATTTAAAAAATAAAATATGTTAAGTTGCATATGATTTTTTTTAACAAATATTTAACGCTTAAATTAAAATATTTTAACGTTGCATAAGACTTTTTTTTTTAGGCATATGTTTTATTAACATATTTTATATTTTATGTTAAGTTTTTTATTATTTGAAAAGAAAAAATAATTGTATTAGATAAGTAACAAATTAAATCAAGTAAAAATTTATTTTAAATATAAGAATATTATTATATTATATAATTTTATAATACATTATTAAATATTATTATGTTGTCTTATATTTAAAAATAAAAATTTTACTTGTTTTGATTTTTCACTTATCTAATACAACTATTTTTCCTTTTTCAAGTAATAATTTTTTTTGTATAAATGATTATAGATTTTTCAAAATTATGTTAAATTTTTTATTATTTGAAAAGAAAAAATAATTGTATTAGATAAGTAAAAAATTATTTTTAAATATAAGATAACATAATAATATTTAGTAATATATCATAATACAATATAATATAAGATATCATAATAATATTTAATAATGTATTATAAATTTATATAATATAATAATATAATATATAACTTAAAATATTCATAAATTTTAACTTAAAATATTATAAATTGTAAGTCTTCTAGTCTTGCTGCAACTATTTCTTTTGCTCTTCTTGTAGCTCTTTGACAACATGGATGTTGTGTAGAAAGTCTTAACATAGCTAAATGAATTAACAAACAAAGTTGTCGGTTAATATAACTCTTTAAGGGAAAAATAGCTTCCAGTGAAAGTAATCTTTGCTTGAAGGTATTATTTTATTGTTTTTATTAGTGGAGACCTCCAAATGAAGGCGATAAGGCAATTAGATCAAGCCATAAACCTATCTCATCTCGAATATACAATTGATGCAAAGGTTAAATAGGTTTTTCCTAAAACTATTATAGATGTTAAATTGCATTTAATTAATATTTATATAATATGTATTTAAATGAAAATAAAATAATATAATTTTATTGTGTAATTTTTTTGTTATAGGTACCTTCAATTAAGAATCCCTAACATTCAAGTAACTCGTGAAAATTTTGGAATAAGTTTAAGAAATTGTATTATTTTGAATACCATTTTATTTTTATTAAAATATTTATTGCTGATGATTTTAATTATTGAATTTTTGAAGGTTTTAATTTAATTTAATTTTCTTATTGAATTCAAAACCAAGTATAGACGCCATATGCAATTGAAACATCAACTTCATAGCGTAGAAAACATCTTCTTCTTTACTTGCAATTCCATAAAATTATGAATTCTCTTTCCATGTTAGGATTGTATAGATAAGTATTATCACCTTTTTTAATTGACGGAAGGCAAGGAGAAATTTTTCTTTTCTTTTCTTGACGAAGTCCAAACAAGAGTACAACTGTAATGACAATTCATTTGCATATTTAATAAGCTTAACATAATTTGATTTTAATTTAATTTTACTTATCAGACAACTGGGGAATCAACATTTAGGGGAGAAGACATAGTTAGGCATCTTTTTCTTTTTATTTATTTTTTATATTTTATTTGTAAATGAAAAAATCTATTGATGTCTTTTTTAATAAAAAAATATCTAAATATCATATTAAAAATAAAAAATTTACATCATCATTTGTTAATAAAAAAGTTTACATCATTATTTGTTATTAGATTTAGAAGAAATCAGAAAGACTAGAAGTTAAACATTATGAATGAATGAATGAAAGATTTTAATGATGTCCACGAGACTAAACAGTCTATGGGACCAAGACCAAACTTAATTTTCTTTCATGCTCTTTTCTAAATCAGATCTCCTACTATTGATTTTGACTAGAAGGCTGGCCGTCTGGTTGATCTTATCCTCCTCGAATAACTGCTGCATATCATTAATACCCAAACTATTTGCATACTGTTTACGGATGTCTTCATAAGCTATGCATTCCAAGAAGAAGTGTCGCTCTGTCTCAACCACCCCCTTATTGCAGAATATGCAGGTTCTTTCTTCCCACGTTTCCTTAGGAGACTTCCATCTACCGGTCTCGCACCTAAGATGATGTGATCCTGTCCTCATCTGTGCTATTAACACCCTTGCTTTCCCTTTAATAGCAGCCCCTAAATACATTTTTTCACCATGATCCTTTGTCGGGTTAAACTCTTTGATGTAGTATGCTTTTTTTCGCCCAATCTGATTTGACCACATGGCAGTCCTAAATTTTTCCTTCACGTAATCTTTTATTTCACTATTGGTGTTGGGACACTCTTGCAAATTGATGTCCCACTTGTTCAACCACTTGTTGTTCTGCTTCATCCAAGTTTTCTTTCTACGGTTTAGCACCTCCTCCATAACCGCTTTGGGCCACCGGTGGTTGTCCATGTTTTCAATCTTCTTTAGATAACTTATCAACCGAGTTATCGCTGATGCCTCCAAGGGAAAAGCCCCCGCTTCAGCTAAAAGAATTTCATATGGGACCGTGGCCTTAACTTTGAGATTGCTTGTTATTAGGTGTTTTTGGATTCTTTCAATTTGTCTCCAGCTGCAATTTGACATATTGCTTCCCCACACTTCACACCCATAAAGTACAACTGGCGTGACAAGTAAACCAAAAAGAGTTTTCTTGGTTTTCCAATCCCAAAGTTCCGCTTTCCTACATCTGTTTTGCAGCAGGAAAAAGGCCTTCCACCCTCCCTGTATCCTTTTCGCCCGACAGGTCTCCCAGCTGAGCTTATGGTGAAAATCAATCCCAAGATACTTGTATTCTTTCACTATATCGAGTGGACTACCTTCAAAAAGAAAGATATGTTGTTTTTCTTTTCTATTCAAAGAGAAAATCATGATTTTGGTTTTGGTGGTGTTCACTTGCATTCCCACTTCCTGACAGAAGTGTTCTAAAGCTTTCAAATGTTCTCTTAACCCATGAGCTATTTTTGAAATCAAAATAAGATCGTCAGCATAAAGAAGTAATTTCACTACATAACCTGCTAATTGGATACCGTCCCCTCCATCCTTGCTTAACCAAGCTTCCAACTTATCAATGTAGAGCCCAAAAAGTGTGGGAGATAAAGGGCAGCCTTGCTTAACCCCAATGTCGCTGCCAAAACATTCTGACATACCCTCACTTGTTCTGATTTTAGCATTAACCTTCTCATATAACCTGTGAACAACTGCTCTAAACATATTTGGAATGCCTAATTCTTCCATCCTATTCCACAGTTTGTCCCTAGGCACTGTGTCAAAAGCTTTCTTAAAGTCAACGAAACAGTAATAAGCTTCCTCACCCTGGTAGTCCCAAATCTTCTCAATCAAGTGCCTAAGGGTGATGCAGTGATCAATGGTAGAGTGCCTAGATCTGAAGCCTGCCTGCCCCTTTGCCCTTTTGCCCTCATTTTCTGCCCAGATGCTGATCCTATGCTCAACCATGCTCCTAAAGAGCTTGCCAAATATAGGATTAACCATAATTGTGCGATAGTTAGATGGGCTATTGATATCACCACTTTTAAACAAAGGAATGACCACACTGGTAGTCCACTCCACAGGAAAGCCTTCCTGATTGACATTGTTGAAAATTCTTGTTATGTAAGGAGCGAGAGTTTCAATCCCCCACTTTAGAAATTCAGCCTGAATCCCATCTATGTCCTGTGCTTTCCCACTTGCTAACTTCTTTATTCCCTGTTTAATATCATCCACGGTGAATAGTTCCGTTGATGTGTTAACAACTAGAGGGATGCTTTTCTCATGGACCCGCTCATAAAGGAGCCTAGCATACTCTAACCATTGTGCATCTGTGATATTGTTCTCCACCTTCTCTTTCTTTTGCTGCAGTTCCCTCCAAAAGCCTTTAGGATTCTGCTTCCCAAGAGAGATTAGCTCCTTCCTTCTTTCATTAACGTATTCCATTTTTTTGGATTGCACTAATTTTACATATTTTTTCTTGTATTCTTTGTCCATATCACACTCCTTTAGCGATCTCTTGGCTGCCTTACACTCATCATCATACCACAGATTTGTCGGAAATGTGTTTGCAGCCCTCACCTTGGGAAAAGACCTTTTGCATGCATTTAATGCTTTGTGGATTATTGGGATCAGCAAATTGCTGTGAATATGGGCATCAGCCTCTTTAACAGAGTTAATCTCTCCCTCATTCTTCAAATCATGGAACTGCTGCTTAAGAACAACATTAAATATTTCTTTATTTTCCTGATTTATGAGGATTTTACCCTTGGGAAGGTCTTTTTTTTGCATGTGTTGAACTTGCTTGTCGTGCTGATTGATAGTAGAAACACGAAGCTTAACCCGAAGGGGTAAGTGGTCAGAATTCATCTCAATAGGACAGTCCTCTATGTCAAACTCTAGCATCCTAGAACCAAAACTTTGAGAGCAAACCACGTAGTCAACCACACTTTGACCGTTGTAGGTCTTGCACGTGACTCCCCCAGATGTCGGCCAATTTCTCACCTCGTTGCAAATAACCATGCCAAAAAAACTACAAAGCCCAAGTAATTCAGTCCCAAACGAATTCACCGTGCCATTATCATCTTGAGATGTTCTTTCCCAATGGAAACCACCACCTTCCTCCAACCATAAAGGATTGTTCTCCCCTTTTGCTTCATTGCTCAACTGAAGAGACTAATTATTAGCTGTCCTTGCATTAAATCCACCCATTAAAACCACATCTCCAAGAATGTTAAAAGTAGAGATATCTTTTTTTAGTGATGCATATGGATCTTCATTGTCTAAATTCTGCTTCTTATAAAACTTTGAATTTTTAGGAGCAAAGTAGCAAGCAGCTAGACTAAAAGTTACCCCTTTTTCAGTTATTTGTAGCCATATGTATTGTTTATTTATGTCTTCTTTTACACACTCAACAATTCCCTGCCACTTCTCAGCTATTAGCACTGCAACCCCTCCATGACCTTTACCTATTTCATTTCCTTCGTTCCACACTGAAACTTTCTTATACCCTTTGAAATCCGGAATTTTGCAGCCCTCATGTTCATGCATTTCCGTAAGAATAATAATATCTTTCCCTTTTGCTATGGGCCCCAAACCAGGTCCTCTTCTCCATGGATATCCTCTACAATTCCAGCTTACAACATGTAGGTAGTCCTGTGGGGCCCTTAAATCCTATTTCTTGTTTGAGAAACGCTCACTAATTTGAGCTTTCCCATTCTTCAACCAAGCCCATTTTCCTTCATTTCTTGCTTTTTTACCTTCTCCCATTCCTTCCTTTGTTCTTCTTGTTGCTCGAAAGTCAAATCTTCATCTAAATAAATATGTGTGCCTTTAAGTAACCCCCTATTTTTTAGGATCTTATTTTTATCTTCTAAATTTCTCAAAGTGACTCTTACATGCCTATCTCTTCCTCCATCTATCTTTCTCCCAATTCTACTAGCTTGCTGAATATGCCCTGTCCATTGCAGCTTATCTTTAAGGAATTCCCTTGTTAGAATGTCGATTCTCTCCTTCTCCCCGAAGTCCTTCAAACCTTTAATGATAATGTTTGTAACCCTACTTTGTTTATCTTTTTCTTCTCTTGGCTGTCTTTTAACTTGTTCAATAATTCCTTTTTGCTCATTTGATGATCCACTCACCGTTTGTGACCAAGATTTGGCCTCTTCTATGTGTACCCTTAACTGATTCTCTTTTACCTCTAAGTATGCTAATGCTGTTTGGATCTCCTTTAACTCCATTATATTTTCTCCTCCCTCTACCGCTGATTTCTCATTTTTGCTATTTTTAATTGGTCTAACTCTTGCCTTAGGGTGATCAATTCTTGCTGCCCCTTCTCCATGTTAACTTGCAGATTTAAAATTTGATCTTGCATCATTTTATTATCCTTTTCCAGCCTACAGTTTGCTTCAATAATTATTTTAAATCTACTATCTTCGTACCTCCCCTTTGTTTCTAGATCATCAAGTCTACTTTTTAGCCTCATGAGCTCTTCTACGTATAGTTCTGATGACCATAGCAGCGGTGAGGATGTGGGACTGTAGATTTCCTGAGATGCCTTTTCAATGACAATCTTGTTTATAATGGACTCTTCCACCTTGCCCATGGTCCCACCCACCATACCTGTGTTTGATTCGTGGTTCACTTAACTACCTATTACCTTCCCATTACTTGTATGTTCAGCTTGGTTTGTTTGCTCTTCTTTCTTAGATACCACCTTAGATGTACCTACCTTGCTGTTACAGACCTTAGGTAAAATCAAAGTGAAGTTTTTCTTTTGATTTTGTTTCAGTTTCCTTTTCATAGCCAACCTGCGCCTTAAAATCCCGTTGTATTGTTTCGCATTTACGAAAATCAACCCTTCTTCCGCGTTCATAAGATTCAAAATACTTGATAAAGACGACCTTACTAGCAGCGGGGCCAAAAAGGTTGCCAAACCCCCATCTCGAATAGTGGTCCACCCGTTTGATCCCTGAGGAGTGTGAAACTCTGAAAACCTTAAACCTCCTTGAGCTAGAAGATTCAAGAGGTCATATAGTTGCACCTGTGGTTTGCCTGCTATGTTATTACCTGAAATGCACTCTAGTGCCCCCATTTGTTTTGGAATTGTGTTTGAAACCGATGTTAGAGGGCCCCCTGCCTCAACATCCTGATATGCCAGACCTCGGTTATCCCCCATAATCCCCCTGTTTACTCTCATGCGGTGAAAAATTGTCTAATTGTTTTGAGGTTACCAGTTTATGTGGGTATGCCAGTTGTTGTATGGATGAAAGGAGACAAACAGGTATAAAACAATAAAATAATGAAAACCTGAAGAGGTGGAGAAAGTGACAAAGCCTGTTTGGACGCAACCCCCTTTCCCACTTTGTCCTTTCTTGAATCTGCCCCTGCTTTGTCTTTCTGTGCCCGCTTTTTCCTACACAAGCCCCACAGGCCCCACGCCCCAAGTCTGGAAAGCAATCACCGACCCCGTAGCCCTGGCTGCAGCCCTGGCCGTAGCCCCGCAATGCGTCTTCAGAAGCCTGGTCACAACCCTGGTAGCTGTCCTTGGTCGCAGCCGTGGTATCCGTCGCATTCACAGCTCGACCATTCCTGTCGCATGCAGAGGTGGTTTTGTGATCCCTGTATGCGTCTTCTAAAAAATTCAAAGATGCTTTTGAAATAACATTTAAATTTTTATTTAAAATCATTTCACCTAATTTATTTATTTTATTTTTAATAATATATTTAAAAAAAAATATTTTATAATTTTAAATTATTTAGAATGCTTTCATATGACAAAAATTAAATGCTTTTTTATATCTTACAATTTATTATTTAGAGGGAGAAGGCATCTTTTCTTAACGGAGTATAGACAAGAGAACAACTGTAGTGATAATTCATTTACTTATTTAATAAGCTTATCATAATTTGATTTTAATTTAATTTACTTATAAACAATGGGGAATCGACATTTAAGGGAGAAAATATGGTTAGGCATCTTTTTCTTTTTATTTATTTTTTATGTTTTATTTGTAAATGAAAGAATCTATTGATGTCTTTTTTAATAAAAAAATGTCTTAATATTATATTAAAAATAAAAAAGTTTACATCATCATTTGTTATTAGATTTTGAAGGAATCAGGAAGACTAGAAGTTAAGCATTTAAACAAACAAAAAATTCAAAGATGCTTTTGAAATCACATTTAAATTTTTTATTTAAAATCATTTCACTTAATTTATTTATTTTATTTTTAATAATATATTTAAAAAATATTTTTTTATTTTATAATTTTAAATTATTTAGAATGCTTTCATATGACAAAACTGTAGTGATAATTCATTTACTTATTTAATAAGCTTGCAAGAACAGCAAAAGAAACAGTTGCAGCAAGACTAGAAGACTTACAATTTATAATATTTTAAGTTAAAATTTATGAATATTTTAAGTTATATATTATATTATTATATTATATAAATTTATAATACATTATTAAATATTATTATGATATCTTATATTATATTGTATTATGATATATTACTAAATATTATTATGTTATCTTATATTTAAAAATAATTTTTTACTTGATTGAATTTTTTACTTATCTAATACAATTATTTTTTCTTTTCAAATAATAAAAAATTTAACATAATTTTGAAAAATCTATAATCATTTATACAAAAAAAAATTATTACTTGAAAAAGGAAAAATAGTTGTATTAGATAAGTGAAAAATCAAAACAAGTAAAATTTTTTATTTTTAAATATAAGATAACATAATAATATTTAATAATGTATTATAAAATTATATAATATAATAATATTCTTATATTTAAAAATAAATTTTTACTTGATTTAATTTTTTCTTAACTAATACAATTATTTTTTCTTTTCAAATAATAAAAAACTTAACATAAAATATAAAATATGTTAATAAAACATATGCTAAAAAAAAAATCTTATGCAGTGTTAAAATATTTTAATTTAAGCGTTAAATATTTGTTAAAAAAAATCATATGCAACTTAACATATTTTATTTTTTAAATAAAACCTTGAATGTGTAAAAAAAACAGAAATCATATGCAACAAGGTTAAAATATTCGTTGCAAGCGATAACGTAAGTGGCAGACAGTACGACGCTGCTGACAAAGTCTGACGGTTGCAGGATTGCACGGGCCGTCACCATGGGATGCAGAATGCATGGCTTCCTCCATGCCTTTTTGTTGCCTCTATAGCCTTTGCCCTTGTATAGTGGGAACACAATGTAATCTCTTTCTGTCAACTATAGTGAATATAAAAAAAGAAAAAGAAAAAGAAAAGAAATCTTGCAAAGGAAGCCACATTATTGTAAACGACTACACGCTCAAAATTTGATTGGTTTAGTATATAATTTATCTTTATTAAAAAAAATCCAGAGAATATTTTTTGGTATCATAACCTTGACTAATTTTTTTATTTATTTTTATTGAGGCTAACGTCATCAGGTACGTCGCTTCGAATATGCCAGTAGTTCTAAATAAATTCATTTGGAATGGTGTAGGGCGTGGAAACTTAGAATTGGCAGGCAATCAGCCTCTCAGAGAATTTTGTCCAAATTTCTAATAGAAATATAGCACGCAATATTATTAGCTGTGGTCGAAGAACAGAAATTGTTGGTACCAGGTACGTGTCTTCATTTTTGTTTACAAATTTTAACAATATCAATCAGATTTGTGCAGGCTGAAATTTGGGTAGGTTATGACAGTCTTTTTATTCAATTAAGTTGCCCGACATTTGGTGTACTCGATCAAAATGTCTTAGTTTGAGTATTTTTGTTTAAATTATCAAAATCACAGGTAGTTTGTTTTTTTTTGGTTTCTTTTTCTTCTTCTGTATGTCTTTCTGTGCTGTGGATTGTGATAAGTAGGGAGGAACAGCTTTCCTGTAAATAGGATTCTAAATTATTGTAAGAAACAGGAAAAGGAAGCTTAAAATTTTACGTAATTGTTTTTCGACAAGTGAGGGGTTTTCTTGGAAACCCTCGTCAAGAAAAGAAAAATGCTTAGCTCTCTGTTTACGGGCCGAAGCTTGGGCACCCGCCAATAGGGTTCGAAAAGAAAAAAGAGGCTAGACCTCAGAATTTGTACAATACAGAGCCAATTATAACCAAAGGTGGTGAAAATACTTTATTTATCCACCAGATACACGCAATTTTGCTGATTACTGTATCAGCCCATGAGAAGGAGGCCTAGTCTTCTCTCCATCGATTCCACTGGAGGACACATCCTCCATCTGCAATCAAAAGCCTTAGCTGCCAGCTCCTCTCAGGGGCAGTTGCTACCTGAGGTGGCGAAAATGCATTATTTAGTCACTGATATATAAAATTTTACTGGTTACTGTGCCGGCCCATGAGAGGAAGGCCCTAGGTTCTCTCCATCAAAGCCACGGGAGGCCGCATACTCCATCTGTATCGAAGCGTCAGCTGCCAGCTTCACTAGCAGTGTTCGTCTGTCCATAACTACGAGTTGCTCCTCCTCTGTTACCTCTGCCTCTGCCTTCTTGCCCGGCCCTTTTTGCCTGCAACTTTTTTAAAGTATTGAATTTGTGTTTTTTATTTCAAAGTGAGATTTTTTAATAAAAAAATTGCTTCAGATGATAATGTTTTAATATTCTATATTATTTCATTGTTCTTCCTTGATCAATTGCCTAGCGTGATTAGTTTCCGATCATTTTAAGATTGCTCTACCGGACCCATCATCGCGGAAAGGGTGAAAGCCAATGTTTTATTTTAATGACTATTATTGTTATAAGTAATTGTCAAAAATGATTATTTTATACAGATCAAGGCAAATTGCCATTTTTAATCACCCAACATTGTCAAACAAAAATTGAGTAAAATAGCCAACGGGTGAATGTCAGTTTCTTAACCAATTCTTTTGGGTTGTGATTTTTGGGGGTTTCTGGTTTTCTTCTCTGTTTTATGTTTTTATCGCTATTAAATGAATTTATCTAATGTTTTTCTATATCTGTGGGCTGAATCTGTATGCAGAAGAGAGATTTTTAGTTGGGAGTATTGAAATTGCATTAATGGAGGACACAACAGCTAGAGAGATCAAAGTGTGTGTGACTTGGAGGGGCAAGACCTTGGAATTGACAGAGAAAGCAGGATGCACTGTAAGGGAATTAGGTGTGAAACTGAGGGAATTGACCAATGTTGCACCTGACACTATGCGGCTGCTGGTTCCCCAGAGCAGACACTCGGGTCCGGTATCTCTTGTTCCTTTCTCAGATAACCATGGAAACGTGCGTCTGGCAGAAACGGGTATTACTGAGGTTTGTTACCTTGAACCAATTGTTTGTTTTGTTAGGCATATGGGGAAGTGCACCTTCAAATAAAGGAAACCTTTTGCACTGAGAAGCCACATTCAAGGGGTATCTCTTCTGTCAAAATTTTCTTGGGATGTTCACATAGCCTCACTTGATGGTGGCCTGCTTCCAGTTCATTATCATCACGACAATCATCTCCCTTTTTATAACAAAAATTTCCTCTTATATTAACTAGGGAGAGACGGGGAGGTTTGTAACTGTGTCATTCTGGGAGATACGTAAAAAATGATTGCACTCAGAAGTTGACATAACCCAAAAAACACTTCCCCTGAATCAATATGGAGCACCAATACAGTGTGGTCAAATCATACATTACATTTAATTTGTTGTAGGCATGCTTCAATAGGATTTACTGTTTACACATACGATTAATGTATTGACAGCCATCATCCAATAAGCCTACATAGCCGGACACAAAGTAAAGCTTACATGGCCAGGTTGATGTATGGCTCTGCTGTATTATTTAAGATATTTTTCAAATCCTTATTTCAGTTGGTGATATGTACTATTGTAAATACAATTTTAAGCCTAGGTGAAAACCTTCCTACAGACTAAATTCTTATAAGAAAATGTTATCATAATTAATATAGATCTTCACACTTGTAAGAGTTTAAACAGAATTCAACTAATGGTAGGATATTAAAATAAAAGAAAACAATTGGCTACATAACACGTATTATTTTAACACATATATAAAGACGGTTGAATCAATCCCTTAATTTCATGCTGTAAACACAACGTAGGAATGTGGAGACACCCATAGTTTTGTATGGGTGCTGTAAGAAGTTCAATTATTATAGTTTTCACATAGTGAAGTACATTATGGTTCAAAATGATTGAGTTGGTCTAAGGAGTTAACTGGTATGAAAGGGCATGGGTATGAATTCTATTTTTGATATAATTTAAGTGGGTTGCTGGGATACCTTTTCCTACCATCTCAGATATCTTAAAATACAGCTCTTTGTTGAGTACCAAAAGGTATCAGTCGGGAGGAACCTATCTTAAATATGGGGATTAGTTATTATAAAATGAAAAGAAGATAGGTGCCTTGATGTTGATACCACTTGGGATTTAACAGAGCTGTATTTAAGATATCTGAGCAGTTGTACAATACTGCAAAGAATTCAACCTGGCTACAAAAAGCATCTTTGTGTAAGTAAATCTTATGCTTCACAATTTACCAAATCCTCTCTGAACACGCCATTTATTATTTTTTCAGTTAGATCACAAGATATATCCCATGTAACTCTGCAACACAACATATCAAATTTTTATATGACTACTAGTCTCAATGCATTGCATTATTTCATACACTTCATAGCTGTACGTTAGGTGACTTAAAGTTGACTCAAGGCTTCTCATCATAACTGCAGGGTCGAACTATCAGAATGATGGGGGTGTTTTCGGCAGAAGTTGAGGAGGTTTCTCACTCTACAAAGTCCGATCAGAGGATAGCAGGTTTTTCTGAGGAGGAGAGGAGAGCAAAGCAACTCAGGGCAAATGCACCTGGGGCTCCTAGGAAATTGCCTCAAGGGCCTTACATTTTCAGTGGCTTTCGTACCCTTCAGCTTCCTGGGATTGAGGTATGTACTACTTGTATAAGTTATCCTGTCCTTTCTCTTGTACTTGATCAACTTAACATTTACCCCACATTTGTGAAAATCAATTTGTACTGTGACATTAGTTTAAATGCAAAAATTTTCAAACTAGTTTTGAAGTTTCATGAGTAGAGCTGGGGAGGGGTGTGGAATTCTGTGGAACACTTGGACCTCCCCTTAGATATCTATTAATTATTTCATTATTTATTCATCATTTGAAGTTCATGTCTTGCAAGATTTCTGAAATTCAACACTGTTTGCTCTTTTGGATGTATCTAGTTATTTTATGTCCGTCAGGTAACATGAAATCTATCCACAGAATTAGTGCATAGAATGTAGATTGATTTGTTAGCACATGAAAATAAGTTATGCACTCATGCAGCAACATTTACATGTCAAGATGCATTTTTAAAAATCAGTTTTACTTTCCAAATTCCATAGAAAATGGCTTCCGGCATGAAATGTTCTTCTTTGTAAAAGTTTCAGAAAGTTTCTTAGTTCTTTAACGAAGGGTGTCTATGTGGATGCTAACATAACTAGCAGGTTTTGGAGTGCCATTTATTTGTGTTTTGGGAGATATAAGGAGTAGATCAGCTTTTTAAATGAACCTTGGGAAATTCATGGCTGTGAGAAAAGATCCTACATAACAATGCTTGCTATTTACTTAATTAATGGCTCATGTATTGCAGTTAAACCCTCCTGCAGCAAAGGCACTAGCTATCATGCATACACTTGCCAGTGATCCGGGCATAGTTGCTATCATGAATAAGGTATTTGAAAAAATTGCCAGCTTAAAGTATGTGTATTGTCTGAAGTTATTGGTATTTTGTCTAATTTGAATCAATGTTTTATTTGTAGCATCGTTGGCATGTTGGAATCATGACAGAGATGGCACCAGAGGGTTACGTAGGGATCAGTCCTAAATGTATTCTAGGATTTAACAAGGTAGATGATCTCAGCCTGTTTTCTGTTGAATAACATGGAAGCATAGGCTTATAAATCTGGCTTAAACTGTATGTACATGCAAAAATGGGTTAAAATCAATCTAGAATTTGTATTTGTGTCTTACCTCTTGTTTTTCAATTTTTGTATCAACTGGCAATCGTCAGAATCATGGGGAGGAAATTTCATTACGGCTGAGAACAGATGATCTTAAGGGCTTCAGGAAGTATGAGAGCATTAAGAAAACTTTACTGCATGAACTTGTAAGTTTGTCAGTAGAATTAGTTTGATTTGTTTGCATCTGTATTTAATATTTATAATTTATTCCTTGTCACATCTCATATTGTTGTTATGCCCGCTAGGCTCACATGGTGCACTCTGAACATGATGCAAACTTCCATGCTTTAGATAAACAGGTAATAAAAGAGGAATAACATGTCTTTCTTTGAAACTATCACAGTTTGTGGCATAAGAATTTTGACCTAATCAAATATATAAAATGTTGCAGTTGAATGAAGAAGCTATTGCATTGGATTGGACAAAGTCACGCAGCAGGACATTGAATGGATTGAAGCAGACAGACGATACAGACGACTTATACCCTTTTGAAGAGACATATAATGTTCATAAGCTTGGAGGAAATCCTTTGCATGGCTTTGTTGATGCTTGTGCTTCTGCAGCAGCTGCAGCACTTCATCGTGTTGGAAATTCTATTATGATTGGGGTTGATGCAAGCAATGGCTTCAAACAAGCTTATTCAGAACCAGATCCAGATGATAGAGAGTCAAATGATTGCATAATGCAGAAGCTTGATGCTGATCAGAAAATGTGGGAAGAACCTGATCCAGATGATTCTCAAAATCCAGTGAATATTGTGAGATCTGAAACCATGGTTGAATCTGATCCCCATGATTGTCACAAAGGCCCCAACAATAATAGATATAAAACCATTAGTGAACCTGATCCTGATGACTGTCTAGAAATTGATGCAATGGAAGAACCTGATCCAGATGACTGTCTAGAAATTGATGCCATGGCCGGACCTGGTCCTTCTGACCATCTGAAAAGTGAAATTATGGCTGAACCAGATCCTGATGACCATGTGAAATTTGAAACTATGGCTGAACCTGATCCTGATGACCAGCTGAAAAGTGCAATTATGGCCGAACTTGATCCTGATGACCACATGAAAAGTGAAACAATGGCCGAACCTGATCCTGATGACCATCTGAAAAGTGAAATTATAGCCGAACCTGATCCTGATGACCACGTGAAAAGTGAAATTATGGCCGAACCTGATCCTGATGACCACATGAAAAGTGAAAGTATGGCCGGAACTGATCCTGATGACCATCTGCAAAGTAAAACTATGGCAGAACCTGATCCTGATGACTGTCAAGAAAGTAAAATTATGGCTGAACCTGATCCTGATGACTCTCAGAAAAGTGAAACTATGGCCGAACCTGATCCTGATGAATGTGGGCAAGGCCATCCCAGTAGTATGCTGAAAACTGCTGTTGAACCTGATCCTAATGATTTTCAAGAAAGTAAAACTAGTACTGAACCAGATCCAGATGATTCAGGCAAAAGCACTTTGCATGAGAGTTCTCCCATTGAAATGCGTCATGAAAATATTGACTCTAGCCTAACCATAACCGGTGCAGATTTGAGAATAATTGAAGAATCCACATCTGCCATATGTCTGCGTCTTCAAGAAGCCATACAAAGGCTTAAAAACCAGGTGTCACCTCTTGAGTTTTCTTCTGTGATCCGGACATTGTTCACAATTCTAAGGTGATTTTCTGAAATTTTCTTTCTGTATAAGCTTCTTGTATGCAAATACTGGAAATAGCTGGATGAGAATTGTATTGCATTGGAAAAATGTATTTTGTCCGTTTTTCAATCATATTCCATGGCCTTTATTTTGATTGAAGCTTATTTTCTTCTTTTATAGAAATATAATGGACCATCCAAATGAAGCAAAATTCAAACGCTTGCGCAAGGTAACTTAATTTCTTTTGTTCTGGTTAAAATCTAATTATTGGATCCAGGTTATAACTAATGGTTAAAATGAGACATTGCTTGTCTAAATTGTGTTTAAACTGTGCAGGCCAATCCCATCTTTCAGCGAAGCATTCTGAAGTATGAAGGTAATCATTCAAAATCTGTTTACTATAAAAATGTGGGTGTTATTTGATAATTTTGGATCCATTAGATCTAATGTGATGCCCATCTATCTATCTATCTATATATATATATATATTTTTTACAAATTTATTAAACCAAAATGATGCCAAGAAAGAACAATTTGCTACACCAATACTAACAAAGTAAATCTAAGAAACATCTATATTTAAATTGTAAACCTTAAAAGACTTCTAATAGTCATAGAAAATAAACCTGTTTCAATTTGATAATAGCAATGAAAGAAAAAACCCTTCACTATTTAATTTAATAGTAGTTGTTGATTTAAATTAGAAATACCTAAAGTGGCTTAAATTCCCTGTTAAACATATCTATTTCTCTGTAATGAATATGCACCTTACACGTGCGGGAATTTGAGACAGTTTAGTGAATGCTGGTTAAAAATGTGGGTAAAACCCAGATTATGGTAGATGACAGTGGATGATAACGAGTTATGAATGGAAGCCCCAGCTAACACCATACCAGCAACCAATGGAATAGATGAAAGACAACAGATAAAACACAGTTTTGGGTTACTTTGTTCAGTCTCCATTATGCTATATATTTCAAATTGTGTAGAGGCAAGATAGTAGACAAAGTGACTAATGGTGGTGAGTGTGGTCATGGGTGAATGGAACATTGACATCATCTTCAAACTCAAACAAATAATTTCTGGGGTCTTTTTTGTTAATCTACAGCTCTATTTTTTATGAACTTTGCTGAAGGTTATGTGGGGATTTTCCTAGATTCTTCCGGGACAAACCCATAGGTGTTTGAATGCACCTTGTGCGAATCCCTTGAGATATCGGACCAAGATCTGTACTAGGTATGACCTAGACCCAGATCTGGGCACAGCCCCTGACGAACTGGTAACTTAGAAGTAAACCCTAACAATAACCTTGAGCTGTATTTTATTGATAAAATCTGCTGGAATAGGAACAAGCTTTCCCCATGACACTTATAATAAACATGTACACTTAATCCCCAAGGGCATGAACAATGTTACTAGTAAAAAGGTGCCTGTAGGGTAAGTCCTCCTTGAGGCGACTAATATTAAGGGTTCTGCCTCCAATTCACCTCCTAGAATACAGGAAATGCCCCTAAAATATATGAAATGGTCCATAACTTATAAAATACCAGGGATAAATGAATGAAACAATTGTCACCAATATATTCTTCTCTAGCAATCATCCCTTGCCCATTGAGTAGTATAGAAATGGGTTTGTGGGTCCCATGTGTTGATTCAGTGCAAAGGGGACATTACATCTGATAGGGAAGACTGCTCTGTCAATATGAAAATGGGTTTTTATTGTTCATGCAATCATGGAATTGATGAATACCGTCTATATATGAATTGATCTGTGCTTCCAATCCAAACTGTAAATTCTTCGAAAGTAAACTAATGCTTATGATTATGCAAGCACATTTAAGCTATAATGGATGTATGCACTTCCTTTAATCTGGAAACAAAGCATGTAGAATGCTAGCAGTGCTAGAGAAATCACAGCTGCTTAAAAAAGATGACGTCTGTGTAGAAATATGATCATGTTTTACAGTTATTTTTGGTTTAGGTGACAATTCAACCATCAAAGATGTTTGCTAGGTCAAATTCTACAGAAATCCAATTTTTTTTGTTGTTTCAGTGCTATGAGGAAATGTCCAATGTTTGTCTGAATTTCCTCCTGATGTAAACCTGTTTTGAAAGCCATACGCATTTCTTGACACATGATATGGATAAAAAATCAGCTGATGTTTGGAGTTGTACTAGTATCCATAATGGACGAAACAAGTAGTTAATGGGATTGCCATATACATGATGCTAAGTGCCTCAATGTGCACCTCATCTATCACTGATCATGGGAGAAAGTTTCTGAAGTATAACCATGTATCTAAGTGGCTCTGAGAAATATACCACTGAAAGTCATTTAACTGTAGACTAGTCATTTGATGAATTGAGTCTACTCAAGTTGTCCAGATATTCTTATTTAGACAGGAGCTCTTCCAGTGTAAAGCTCCATATGTGTACTTATAAAATTAAAAAGTTTATTTGCTTTGATGCCCTCTGACTGCTATGGATGCTTTTGTCATATGTAGCCTTTTAGTCCTTACTGCTGTCTGATGACTTTGAGAGTTTTCTTCGTTTATTTGTATTATTAAATAGAGGGATGCTATTCAGTGTAAATGCACTTTTCAGACACTTTTGTTCATTTAGTTTCTTATTTGATTGTGCTCATTCTTATCTTTTATCTTTCAATCGCACTTTCTGGACATATTTTACAATTTTTAATGGCCACCTTATGTAAGTATGTTAGGCCCAACTTCACAGATGATTGCAATCGTAGGCTCGTTAGGGAATTCCTAAATTAAGACAATCAAAAAGAGTTGGGAGAATTTATTCATGAACTAAATAGTCATAAAAACAACCGTTTGAACAAGAAAACACACTTTTAATTGGTCTCGTCTTACAAACTGCTTTGGCCTAAAGGACGTTGAAAGCTATCTCATTTTATCTCATATGCAATAATCTCAATAGACAATCTGAAATCCAGTGAGTTCACGACCAATTATACAAGTATTTTCTTCTGAAAATTTTGGCATTTTAAATCTAAATGGTTATTTTGTGGAGAATCTTCACTTTTATAAGATGTTATTTTTGATTCGTCTTGTCATTTGTGATGCATATTTACTTATTTGGTGAATTTTTGAAAAATATTTATATAATGCATCTATTTTGTTTAGAGACAATTTTATAATTTAATTTGATTTTGTCAAACAGCTGCTCTAGAGGTGCTACTGGCTGTAGGATTTTCTGAGGATAATATATCGAATGAGCTTGGATCAATGGAAGCTTGGTTGGTTTTGAAAAGGAATGATCCTGGGTTGTTGTGGCTTGCGAGGTCCTCTTTGGAGATCTGCAGTGCATGATACGATATAACTGGCATTTCATATTAGAAGCCACAGTCCTCAAAAAGCAAAGCTTTTAAACCAGGGATCTATCTATATTAGCATCTGTAGTTTTCGAAAAGAATGATTCTTGGCAGTTGTGGCTTTGCCTGTTCCTCTTTGGATGTCTGGACTGAATAATAGAATATTATTAGCTCTGTAATAGAAGTCTCGATTGTCAGGAAAAACTATATACATAGGGATTTAGATCATCGTCTTTACATTTTCCAGACACATAAATAACTTCAGTTTTTAAGAGATAAATACCCTCCTCAGATGAACAGACACCAAGAGATAAATACCATCAGATTGGAACTTCCTGTAAGTAGTAGTCTGAAGTTGAACACAGGATGTTGAAAATGTATTAGGATGAAGGTATTAATTCGTGAAATCTTCTGGAACTGTAACCACCTTGTTTGCTTATATACAGCTTGGATTTAAACGTGAGCATTAATAGAACCTTTAGTATTTTGTGAGCAAAATCATGTTGGCACATTTTTTGTTCATCATTGGTCTTTGCATTTATGTGGCTCAAAAAAGGCCTTGTATTAACAATGTACTGGCAAAGTTTTTGATCTGCTAATCACTCATGGTACAATAGATTGTTAGTTATGTATGCTTATGCTCCTTTGTGCCTTGGAGTTTTTATGAAAATGCATTATTTGCCTTTAAAGGTAATTAATTCAGGGATTGAAAATGATTCTTTGTAGGTGTCACCAGCTAGCGACATGGAGAAAAAACTGTCTCCAGATTTTTCTTGCCTTTATACCTGCCAACAATTTATCATATAATTGTTGATATTGATGTGATATATTTAAATATTTTCTGTTTTCCACTTGTATTTAATTTTTTAAATTTTAAAAATCAGAAGTTAACAAATCCAAGTTTCATGTGCCCAAGACTGGGATTAAACAAAATAAGATACAAAATAGAAACAAGTGTAAGAACCATTAAAGTCATAAGTAACAGGTCTATTTAAGACAAGTTCTCGAGGAACCCCAAAAACCAAGATCAGTGATTTTTTAAGCGGTCAATATTCGCTAATTGGCTAATAATTGAAATTTGGGAATTCAAAATTGGCTAATAGTTTGAGCTACAACATGACTTGAATCGCTACATTTTTACAAAATTTTATTATAGTGTTATTCAAATTGCCAAATAATTTATTTTATTAACAATTTAACTCAAAAATTTGCCACAATATTTGATATATTATTAGATAAGATTCACATAAATTTTATAAATTATAGAAGAAATCTATATTAATTCACTAAAAGTATATCATAATTATTAGTTGCTTTAGGACCATATTTTTAATCTTTAGTTTCCACCATTGATTTATAATATAATCTAATGGCCCTAGTTGTATTCCACGAGGCAAAATGTACCTATGATCTGTAATGCTCATAGGCCCCACAATTTTAGGTCTCACGAGCATTATAGATTGTGAGTAAATTTTACCTTATAGAATACAACGAGGGTTATTAGATCAATGATCTAAAATCATTTTTGAGCCCCATGAGAATTACAGATCATAGGTACATTTTACCTTCAAAAATACAATGAGTCATTATATTATATTTTAAAACAACAGTGGAAAGTAAATATCATAGTCTACCGCTTCAACCCATTGATAATTTCCACCCTTGGGCCACTACTTTTCCATGAGTTTTATATTGGATAGATTCACCTTCATAATTAATGTATTTTCCTATTATTTTTCAAGATTTGGCAAAATTTTCTAGAAAATTTTAGTGATGTAAAAAAAAATCGCCAATAAATTTAATTTTTTTTTCAAAAAAAAGGAAAGATTCGCTAGGATTTTATATCTTTTTTTAAGGGGGGTTTCTTAAAGTTATCATTGACCAAGATTCATAGTCTAGACACTAGAACATAAGCACAACTAATGCCTACTATGCTTAAAATTGTCGTTGTCACTTCTTATTAACAGTCTTCAATTTTGAAGATGAATGTAGATTGGTAGCAACAATCAAGAGGGGCAGTAACGACTGCAGTAGGAGACTCGACATTAATATCTAGCTAGTATGCTCATGAACCAAACTTTGAAGAATTACTTCAGTATTTACTAAATTACAGACTTGCATCGGAAATAATAAGCCTCTTCATTTGCTCCACATTAGCTAGTCTGTCACTTATGCATCTCGTATCACTTGTAGTTTCTTTACCTTTTTACACGTGCTGTTAAAGTATTTACTGTCACCCAATAAGCCTTTATGGCTCGACACAATACAGAGCTTATTGGGTGATGTACGACTCTAATGTATTGTTACAAATATTACCATTTGGAATCTAGCTAATCCCTTCCCACATACCATAGTATATCGCCATAAAAAAGAAAAAAGAAAACATTATCTTAATCTAGATAATTGCATTGGTAAGAGTTAAAATGGAATTTGGCTAATGGTACCATATTGATGAAACTCGTATATCCATGTCAATTCCCATTTAGTTTTGAGCCCATTTGATGGACTATCTGTATCTACATTCAATATGTATTAATTTATATTAATTATCAAAGAGAGATCTTAAGCATGACAAGGAGAATCATTCTAGAAACTTTTCCTTTTACAACATTAGAAAGAACTTTAATCAATGTCAAATTCATGTAGGATGTCTACTTGTTTGAGAGTGTTGTCTTTGACATTTTTCCACAAATATAAAGTAGGTTTAAGCAAGGGATTCAACCTAGAAGAACATGACACGTGTGATCTAGTGATTTCTCCAAGTTTTTTTTTTTAACACCACTAGTTCTTTTGCATTAGTAGACAATCAAGACAAAAGGTCACATCTATAGCAATGGGGGTTGAACTTGTGACATGAGGTTGATTTGCTAAATTTTGAGAGGAAACCATTTCAGATGTTGCTATACTTTTGGTGCATATAAGTTGTGATTTTGAGTTTTGATTCAAGTTATGCTAAAAATAACAAACAACCATTTATTAGCTACAAGAATCAACTAAGTGCTTTCATTTATGTTATTGTTGAACTTTAAAGTTTTGTTGCATGATGTACCCCAACTGTAAATGAGGTCAATTAAGTGTCTTATTCATAAAATATAATTTTAATAAAGGAACTCATTTATTTCTTTATATTTTGGTGAACTCCTTTATTCCTACACCCCTAGGGTTTGACTTTAGGCCATACCTTCACTCTTCTTAGGGTTTCTAGAGTTGATATAATTTTGATATCATCATTTATTTTCAGATTTCTTGTTTGGATTCACATTTGCTTGCATATGCTTATTATACATTGATTAGGATTTGGATATACAAATTGATATACATTTTTTAATCTTATCCTCCCACAATTGGATAATCTATCCTAACGATTTCTTCTAAGCAATTTCCTTGGTTGATATACATGCATATATTTTAGATTTTGATTTGTTCCTATCTTTTATAATACATGATGCATCCACCCTCGGTGTATTCATGACTTTTGAAGCTATGATTGCAAATGTGTTTTATATGGAGGTGATACAGAAGATGACATCTGAGATCTCCCAGGATGATGATGGATGATTTGACACATACAGGAGTGAGACATGATATTCCATGTTGAGTTTGTGGACACTTATGATGTAGATACACACATCTTACCTTCACACACATGTGATGATGATGCACTTTCAATATGCCTAGTGATCTAGTTGTTGATTTTAGATTATATATATGATGATTATCCTAGTGATCAACTTTATGGTGATTGCACTTCCTATATCAGTAGTGATATGCCTTGTTTACCTTCACATTAGTTTTTTCTGCACATGTTATTCACAATGATCCCTCTTCTCTATCTTGTGGCTCATGGTCTATTGATGATATGTTTAGTGACGAGTATAATAATACTTGTTTATCTAATTATGAGGAGGTTGTTAATTCTTTATTTCATTATAAACATTCTCTTGATACACCTATGATAGAGTCATTTAGTGGAATTGGAGATCAAAGTTACATGTTAGACCATTTTCACTTTCATCTTCATATTATGCTTCTATCCATCACAATTTCACTTGATATGCTTTTGGTAGTAATTTGATTGATTGAACTAAACAATGGTTTACTTTGTGACCATGTTTCTTATATATCTTTTCACATTTTGTTAAGCACTTTCATAGATCACTTTACTATGGACCATAGACCATGTTTTACTCATGATTTTCATTTTTTCCTTCTAGTGGCACTTCCTTAGTGGATCAAATATAATTTTCTATACATCGTGATGATATACAAATTTTTGATAGAGATAGGTTGATTGACCCTCTCATGTTTTCCTTGTATGCATCTTTGAGTGATTGTGGAGTGCATTATTGTACATTCTTTATTGAACAAACACATGATCTACACATACCTAACAATTTTTACTTGGTATATGTAAGGAGGATGTGCCAATAGTTGATTATATATATTTTGCATCCTTCACTACTACTACACATTACACAATGTATACAAGTTGAGAATCCATCACACAACTTGTATAATGCAACCAAAAGGAACAATAGGAAAGTAAAGGTTACATTTTTAGATTCCAAGCTTTGGTTACAAATATGAGGTCTTCACTATGGGAGGATGAGATTCAAGACATTTATGGATGGTTTACTTCTAATCTTGAGAGCCAACCTCATTGCTCATTTTAAGATTTATATGCTATTGTATGTAAGTGTGAGCATACCTTATTAGAAGACCCCCTTTAATAATAGCGTATTTACAACACTTCCCATCGTTTCCATGAATTAACACCATTGTCCCATTTAAAAAATGAGCATAACAAGGACACACTTGATGGTATTCATGATGATCATAATGTAATTTCTAACCCAAAACACTTTAGAGAATTCACTCCATTGAATGAGTCTAAAAATACAATATTAGAAATTTTGTGACACAATCCATTATCTTACCTCTAAGCTTGCACCACACAAGGCCAAGTACTTTTGTTCCTATCATCACACACATGGACATTCTATAGATATATGCATTGCATTCAAACATAAAGTTTAAGATCTTATAGATAGAGGGGATATAAGATTGAGCATACTCATGAGCCTAGAACTTTTTCAATTGATGAGGTTAACTATAGAAAAGCAAATAATGTGCATCATGAGATTGATCCTATTCACCATAACACACCCCATGTTGAGGTTATACATGATATAAAAGATAAACCAACTAATGTGCAACTAATTATTCACGTGTCTAAAATATTATCATCAAGAGATGTGATGCAAGAAGAAATTGCAATAATCAATGAAGAAAATTATGCCTACACATTTTGGGATGAGGATGAGGATGAAGACCCTCCTAGATTTAATCGATGGTCCAAGAGAATCTCTATAGAGTATATAACTATATACCTAGGGGAGAGGACCCAATACTTGAGCATGTTTAAATAGTTGTGATACTAGTTGTTATATAATGTCCAATATTTTTATCACTATTGGACCAATAGTAGTGACTTTAAAGTTGTTAGTGCTGATGATGACTTCCCATAATTAAACAAAATGTATTCCTTTGATCTAAAAAGCAACCAATCATGTGATTCCACATCAACGCTCAATAAAACATGTTGTGAATGCACAAGTATTGGTCTCACTTTTTTTTTGGGGCCTTTTTGGACACCTTGACAAAAAGCATGCTGATATGGCATCATATTTGATGATGTGGCCCTAAAACCTTAGTTATAAGCAGGGACTTACCAAGTAAGCTGCTATAAAAAATTGGGAGTGATTTGAAATTTCCATGTAGGATAATTAGAAGTGCGAATTAGGGTGCTCAACTACTGGGTC
This sequence comes from Sequoia sempervirens, assembly GCA_007258455.2. Lineage (NCBI taxonomy): Eukaryota > Viridiplantae > Streptophyta > Pinopsida > Cupressales > Cupressaceae > Sequoia > Sequoia sempervirens. The sequence continues at coordinate 415,786,047 of VDFB02075321.1, read as the reverse complement.
CTCTCCCCTATATCTTTAGTTTTCATTGTCTTTCAATTATTGCTTTACACTTTGACCTTTTATTTCTCTTGTGCTTTCTTACATGTTGTTTGTTTATTACCATGTCCTTGCATGCCTTATATGTTCTAATATTTATTCATTCCTACCATATTGGTTTTTCATTTCCCTTATCGCTTCCTTTTTTATGATCCCTATGTATCCTTATGCTTGATTTCTACTTGCTCATGGTTCTTATGCTTATATACTTACAATTCTATGGTTCAAGCCTTATTTTGCTTGTACCAAATGTTTATGATGCTTACGCTATCTTTCTACCTATGTACCTTATCATGTTATTGTCCTATGCTTAGTTTGATCATAATATATGTTAATTGCTTATGCCTCATAGTGCTATTCTTTCATTGTCATATCACACTTTTGGGTAGAAGTACAGACATGTGTCACATCTTTATAAAGGAATCAACCAACACAAACAAATTTTTTCAACTTTGACTGCATAAAAGTGGCCTTTATGTTTTGAATTTCAAAATGATGTAAATTAATAAAATGTAGAACTCTTGATGAATTTTACGCTTATAATTTTTAAATTTTTTAAAATTTATTTTGATATTTAAAAAAAAAATTAAGAGTGGATTTTGAATTGCTGAAAAAGAAAAAGTGACATCAAGTTGGCGTCACAAAAAAAGAGAACAATTTTATTTTTCTCTGATTTTTTTTGAAATAGATAACTTCAATATTTAGTGCATGATTTTAAAAAAAAAATTGATGCATATTTTTCTCGTAAACATTTGAAAGTCAAACTTACCAAAATTTAATAGTTTGACATTAGCTTTTGTCTTTTTTTTTTTTTCAAAAAACAAATTATTTCCTTTTGGAGTGATTTTTTTTTTATTAAGAGGGGTAAACACTTTTGACCTAGAGCTATGAATTGGTGAGGTCACAAATGGGGGACCTCATCACCAATATAAATTCTCAACAATAACACCCCAATAGGGTTTGAATCTTAATGGCAAGAATAACAACACAACTTAACCATCACACCATGCCACTATTAGCACCTTTTGAAGTGGATTCTCTCCTCTAGTGCACCATATTTTTTTTAAAATTTTAATCAACCTCATTTTTTATTATAGCAAACTACTTACAATAGTAAAAAAATAATAATAATTTAATCAAAATATAAAAAATCTATATATTTGGATTGTTGAGTCCGAACTCTACAAATGGGTACTTTTAATATTTTGAAAAAATCCATTTTGATTGAAGAAATATTTAGCTCAAGTGGAAAATTTTAATAGTTTTTGGAAAAGGCTGAGGTGGTTGCTAATAAGGACAATTTTTGAAAACTTGCAAGAAGCATTGAAATGTATTGAAAGCAAGAGTTGAGCTATTGATTTAAGTGTTGCACATAGAGCATTGATGACTATAATTTCTAGTAAGAAATTATCACATAGAAGACAAGTTCAAATAACTTTTCAATTACTAAATGTATCTAGGATAATTGTCCAAAGATATATTATGAAGAGAAATAAATTAGATGAAATCATTGAAAATAATTGGGTAAATATTTGTAGGGTTCCTCAAAAATATAGAATTTCATAAGATGTAAAGAAACAAGTAACTAAATATTGGACCATAACCACTCTCGTGTTTCTTCCAATAGAAGAGACACTATAAAAATAATATGTGAAGAGGGTTCAAAAATTTCTTATCCAAAATATATTTAATTAAACATATGTATGTGTATGTATGCATATATGAATAATACAAATTACAACTTTCTTAAATTTAATTTATATACTTGAGGTAAATTTAAAATTACTTGATATTTGGGGTCTGTAACATGTGAAGGATGCTGTGTAGGAATTTGAAGAGAAGAATGCCTTGATCTTGGAACCTATATATATATATATACGTATGTATACAAAGTTAGAAAACTTATAATTTCAATGTGTGAATGTAATTTACTATAAATACACATGTACTTAAATGAGCTCTAGACCGAACTTTTAAATACCTCATTATGATGTATAGGATCACTAGCATACTATAGATCTCCAAAACTTGGAAAAAATTTACCATACTCGTAGAAGTTTCCATATGTGATTTCAATCAAGAGTTAGAACTTGAACATGTGATCTAGTTTAAAATCAATTTTAAGATATACATGTGAATTTTTTGAATGCAATATGTATAAATTATTTGTACTTACATTATAGTATAGAGGACTTTTCCAAACCCACTAATCTCAAAAGAATGTATGGACATGGAGATTCTTGTACATGGTATAGTTTCAGTGCCAAAAATAAATGAGCTATATGTGCCTCCAAAATTAGGTGCAGTAACCTCAACTTGATTTGGGACATGTTGAGGGGGGCAGGCTACAAGATCAATCTAAAGATGCTGAGGGGGGGCTGTAGAATAAACTAGAATATCCTAATATCTGCATGTACCTTGTGAATTTGTTTCACCCTGGCTCCTTTATCTAGTATAATGTAATATAATATGTGCCAATGTACCATCTAGAGGGATCCCATAGTTATCACTAATAAATTGGTATGCCCCTAATAAATCATTGGTGAAGCATGCATACCAATTACACAAAGTATCCACCTCAATCATCCATGCCACATCATGTGGTGATGGTAGATCAACACAATGTATGGATCATAACAGCTAGATGTAGCCTCGGTGTGAAGAAGGCTATTTCGTGGATGTAATAAATATCTACTAACACGATCAGATGACATCTGATCAACCTAAGTAGCAATAGTGGCAATGCTGTCAAAAATGTCACATCTAGCAGGGGTGATTGTTGGCTCTGCTACTATTGCTAGTTCCAAATGTCTTGGAAGAACCAAAAGGTTTGGAACAACTAACACCCTCTTGTTGATGATGGTGGCAAGTTTGGTCATTTAAATTGAGGTTTTCCAGGAAACCTCCCTCTCCCCTATTCAACATGCTCAGGAAAAGATGTATAATCCACATCTAGCCATAAATGAAACTTGAAATATAATTTTTTGCAAAATAAGAGTAGAAAATCATCATTATGAGGCTATCTATGATGTGTTTCCAACCATCTAGAATAATTAAAAGGAACCACAAGCTAGTTTGCACATGCCTAATGACGACATACCCTCTCACTCTATCTCGTCCCTAATAAAATGGGAACATACTATGAAGACTATCTAATGAAAATCACCTAGAAATGGATGACCATTTATCATATCCACTAACACTCCTAGAAAGGGAAAGATAAAATTGCTCAATGCTAATCTCATCATAGGGATTGTATGATTGAATGAATCTAATCATACGTGTAATCTTATCCCTAATAGTAACTAACCTATATCTATTTGATAGGTTTAGGGTGTTATATATTGTTTTCTCTAAACATTTCAAGGCAACATCTAATCTCCTAATGGTTTTAGCATATAGAGTAGACCTAGAATGAGCCTGATCATCACGCTGATTAGACAAATGAGAAGTTTGATAAGCCATATGCAAAAATAGTTCTGCATAAGTAAAAAAAAAAACATTTAATTTTGAAACTAAAATATTTTTAATATACAAGTTCAACTTTAAAACCTTTAATAATCTTGCAATTTAAATTCACATTTAATCATGATATGTAAAATCACAAGATTCATAGATGAAATTATTCAATATTATAATATAATTAAACATGAAATTAAAATATTGACCTTAACCTTTTATTAAATTAGGATGACAGATCTAATATGGAAATCCAATCACAAAGTGAATTTGAGGATGGAAGTGTGGTAGTTACTCATGTCAAATTTTGAAAAATAGACATTGGAATAATGAAAACATGACAATGATTATTAAGGATCCACCTATGAAAGAAGGAAAATCTACATCAACTACGATCTTCTAGTAGTTGAACTTAGAAAATATATACTATTACTTAGTTAGTTGATTGGATTTAAATGGATTGGATAAGATAGATGGTCTTGAAAATATCATCACCATTAAAGCGTCAATGGGAAACATGCTCAAGTGGAGACTAGTCATTGTTATGGTCTAAAGGTATTGATTAAATGAAGGAATGAATATAAGTGATGTAGGATACATGCACCATTAAGTTGGTTGGAAAAAGATATTAGAACTCATACCAATCCAAAATATACAATGTATGTAGTAACTCATACCAACCTAATACATATATGTCACGTCTTAGCCCCTGATGCAGGTTGCTTTTGGTTTTGTGTGGATTTGTTATATGATTTGATGTGCGTGGTAGAATAATAATGAATATTATGGTGTTTTGGTGTGGTGATATATGAAAGTGATTACTTAAATTATGAAAAGTTGAATAGTATTGAATGTGTTTTACTTTGAAGATGAAGCAAAATAGAGTAGAAATATTTGAATTTATGTATTATATTGCTTGATTTATATCTTTATGTGAAACTAATTCTGTTATTGTTGTGTGCCTGAGTGCACTTGAGATGCAGGAGGTTGAAGACCAAGGGTGTGATTAAGGAGAGGAGTTT